>PVJS01012979.1:7123-42959 GCA_004027185.1 Glis glis
TAACATAATGCTCTCCAGATCTTTCCATTTTCTTGCAAATGCTGTTATTTTGTTCTTCTTTATTGCTGAGTAGAATTCCATTGTGTGTATTTCCCATAATTTTGTAATCCATTCATCTGTTGATGGACATCTAGGTTGGTTCCATAATTTGGCCACTGTGAATTGTGCTGCTATGAACATGGGTATGCATATATTACTGAGTAAGAACATTCTTAAAAATCCAAGTTTTCAGTAATACAAATTTAAGTAAGTTGGACATTAAGTTAGTTCTAGTTCCATTTGGACCAGAATTGGAATGCTGCTTTTGAAAAGATGTCAGTTTTAGCTGTGTTATTTGCATCCTCCCTCCCTCCCTCCTTCCCTCCCTCCCTACCTTCCTGTCTCCCTAAATTGCTGAGTCTGGCCTTGAACCTATGATCCTCTTGTCTCAGCCTCCCAAGTACTAGGATTACAGGCATGCACAACCATGCCTGGCTTTGGCAGAGGTATTATATTTTAGACATAACCAGATCAACACCAAGTATTTTGAAACCCATAGGCTACAAGTGACTTGTTAGCTTTGAGTTGTGTCCATGATCTTACTGAGACTTAGTATCCATCTTACATCTTACTTCATTTCATAGAGTGTCAAACAACCCAGTTTTAGTTGACCCCATCTCCCCTTTTATTCCATTGTCCAGATTTGTCAGAGAGGATTGGTTTCTTGATGATGTTGAAGTCAGCAAGCAGAAGAGCGGAGAAGCACCCAGTAGGTGGTTATATAAATGGATTGGATAATACAGTACCACAGTTGAGTGCCAGTAATGAAGTTACAATCTGAGTTGATTTTCAGCTCTGTAGTTGCATGACCTTGGATAGATTACTTAGTGTCTCAAATCACAGTTATTTTGTTATAAAAATGGGAGGATATGGAAGACAAAGTAAGTCAGGGGTAAGTCTGGGGCCAGACTGCCTACACTATACTCTTGGTCTCTTACCTGTGTTTCAAAAATTCCTTGTTCCCTATCCCTACTTGGTTTCATCTATCTTTTTTATTTCGTTTGTTCTCTATATAGCAGATTGAACATTATTAAATAATGTGGCAAACTCACCTCACAATTATGTCATTACTGGTATCTTCTAAAAGCATAGAGAATCTTTGTTTTAGCAGTGGCTTGATGAATATTGTAGTATAGACATCGATGTCGGTACAGAAGGGGGAGTGTTTTGAAAGAATTTGATCACGTTCAACTTCCTCTGTATGTGTATTTCATTGAGTTTCAACTTCCATTGTTCAGCTCTGGATAAAAATGTTCAGTTTATATAAAAATTGACATTGCCTTAAAAGTATCATTTGATGTTGCTTCTTTCTTTCCCTGGGGAAAAGTCATTTTTCATAGCTAGAGCTAAGAATCTTATAAATCTCTCCTATGAAATCATATCCTTATAGAGAAAATAAAATGGAACTCTTGCTGAAAAACGATCTGCCTGGAAGATTCCTTGCTAGGGAATTATCTGCGGGAGATAGCTCAGAAAACAGTAGATTGTTTAATGTTACAGAATTATTGTTGCTATTTGATAATAATAAATGAAATCAGAATCAAACTTAAAATTTCTTGCTGTTTTAGTGGATGAACATTGCAAATTTGGTTTTATTGTGATAACCTGCAATAGTAAATAAGAACTGTGGAAATGTACTTTTGATTTTAATGTCACATGTAAATGGTTTTAACTTGATTATTTTTAATTTTATGTTTAGTATAATTTTGAAAATGCATCTCAGACATTTGATGATCTTCCAGCACGATTCGGCTATAGACTTCCAGCTGAAGGGTTAAAGGTAAGAAAATAGTAATGTGGTAAAGGTACAAGGGATTTAATCAGGTGATTTTTATTGTTCATTTTTTAAAGAATGAAAACATTTCTTATTACTTATTATTTATTATCTTAAACCTCATAATAGTCATTTGTAAAGGGTGAAGACTATTCAGATGGTATGCTGAGGTCCTGGGTTCAATCCCAAGGGCACACACACAGACAAAAAGGTATGAGGAAGAAAGAAAAACTCACCTAGGACTGTATTACTCTGGACTAGACACTGTTAACATTGGTATATAATATTTCACACCTGTTTTCTAGGATATATGCCATGTATATGTGTTTGTAGATGTATGTGCATATATATTTATGTTAATGCTTACATATATAATGAATCTATATTTAACACTCCTAGAAACTTGCTACGTGGTTTCCTACCTTTTCCCTAAATTGTAAATCTAGATCTTTTTTTTTCATGCTAAGTAAGGATCTACATTATTATTTGCAATGGCTACATGGTTTTGCAATACCATGAAACACTGGATTTTGCACTTTGGCTTGTTTAATTTTTCATAGTGAATATTTAGGTTGTTTAGTTTTTACAAACAGTGATACAAAGACTATTTTCATTCCCATGTATCCATGCACTATTTCCATAGGGTATATTTGAAATATATGCCACACATGTTTAAATTTTCTTGTATATTTCCAGGCTTCCCTCTTGAAAGTTTGGGATAATTTAGAATTTCATCATTAGTGTCTGAGACTGTCCCTCCCTTTTTTCACACTCTCTTCAATACTAGACATTGCCATTTTTTTTTACTAATTTGCTAAAAATATCTAAAAAAGTTGAACATTTTAATGTTTTTTTGTTGTGCATGTGTGTCAGAAAGGGGGGCAGGGAGAGAAAGACAGACAGACAGACACACACACACACACACACACACACACACACACACACAGAATTGACTATAAATGCTCTTTGTCCACTTTAAGGTGTCCATCTTTTTCTTATTGATTTGTAAGAGTTCTTTATATATTGGAAGCCCTGATTATTATTTGCCATGTATACTTCAGATTATTTTCTCTATTTTGTGCTTTATCTTTTAATTTTATTTAAGGTTTCAGAAGTTTTATGTATATAGTTAAAAGTTAGTATATTTTCCTTCTATCTCTCAGATCATGGTTAGGAAGTCCTTCCTCATTTCCAAATAACATGAGGTTTTTATGTTATATAAGTTAGAATACATGAAATTGTATTAATATGTACCACAGAATGTTTTCAGTGTGTTCCAACTTTCTTAAAATACCTTAAAATTTCTTAAAATTCCGTACTGCAAACTTATTATTCTCAGGATGGCAGTCAACTTTGGGAAGGGCATATCAACTTTTAAATTTTTGAGATTTTAAATGATTAAAATATTCACAGAATTATATGACTATTTCTCAATATAAAAAGATTTAAACAGATAGAAAAGTATACATAGAAAATGGAAAAGCCTTTTACTCCTTCCTCACCTATACATACCAGTTGCACTTCTCATTTTGGAGTTAAATATTATCAGTGACTTCCAGGCCCTCAAATCTTTTTTTGAATATGTAGTGCTTTTTATTTTATAAGTTTGAATTTATACAGATAAAAATGCTTACCATTTGTGTAGATGAAAGGCTTCTGAATTCTGAATGGAATCCACTTTAGCTAATTTTATCCAGAAAGATATTTATAAAGGGATAATGATGTTCAGAGTATCAGAGCTGGCGAAGCAGTTTCCAAACTGTTTCAGGAACAAAAGCGAGAGCCACCTTACAGAAGTGGCCTCACAGAGGTTTGGGGCAGCCATCAGACCCTCAAACCACAACACCTTTCCCCTGGTCAGGAAACCTCTGCAGTTTTACCTCAAAGCTTCTGCCTCTGCTGCCACCCAAGCTAACCAAGGAGCTCTCTGCCAGACTTTCCTCACATCGCCACTTCCAAATGCAGCACCTGGGTTTTTCCGAATGACAGACTGTAGACCATGAAGTTATTAGCCACATACTTTGGTGAAATACCTACCTTTGAGGGAAGCTGGGAAATTATTTTGTTGTTGTTATTTTGTTGTTTTAGATTATTTGGGAAGGCTAGACTCAGTGTAGGGAGAAGAGGTTCAGAATGACAGATATCTACTGCAATAGTTACTCTGCAGTTTGATCCTCCCCTCTCTCCTCTGTCTTAGAGATCTTTCCAGAGCAATCCCTATAATTCTAGCATGTTCCTGTTAAGCACTGCATGGTATTGTGTCTTATGAATGATCATGGTTTACAAGTCATTTCCTATTGACGGATATTTTGGTTTCTTACTGAAAGTTCAGTTATTTCTCTAGGATAGAGGTCTAGAAGTAGAATGGGTAGTAGATATATATGCATCTGAAATTGCATAGATACTACCAAATAACTTTTCCAAAGGCTGTACTAATTTATTCCAGTTAATACTGTTTAAGAATATGCATCTCTCTATACCCTTGCCAGCACTGGATAGTATCAGTCTTTTAACTTTTGCCAATCTGATGGGCAAAACGTATTCTCTTGTTTCAGTTTGCATTTCTCTGATTACTAATGGTTTGGGCTGGTGACCTTTCTTTTATTCTAGCATGAGGAGTCAGACTATCCCTTGTCACGGAAAAGCCTTTCCTCTTAATAAGCTTGTTTTAAAGAGTTCCACTAGTGGTGTTTCTAAGGATTGTTCTTTTTTGGAATAGCAGCTAGGGCTGGTGGACCATTTCCTGATTCTGTGATTTTTTTTTTTCCTAAGCCAGATGTGGCAATGCCTCAGATTAAAAGAACATCAGCATGTTTTCTTAAGTCTAAATGCCTTATAAGAGAGCTGGCGGTGAAATACTGTATAGTGTGGTCATCATTCAGAGTTAGACCCTCACAGGGAGTTCGTCACAGAGAGTCCCCACTAAATGTTCCAGAAGGTCTTTGAGTTTGGTGTTGTAACTGTTCCCCCTTCATAGCATCACTAAAAGAAACTACTTTCAAGTATTGCTGTTTTGCCACATCCTTGCAGAGACTTTATTGTCAGAATTAAATTTTTGCAACCTGATGGATGTGAGATGGTGTCTTAATGTTTTTACTTGTTTTTTTTTCCTGGATTATTAGGGAGATCATGCATCTTTTTATAGAATTATTGGTGAGGCAGTTCTGCTTATTTGAATGGACTTTCCCCCCACTTTTGTATTGGTTTGTTAGTTTTTAAAATATTGTTTTGTAGGCATCTGGACACTAGTCCTTAGTTCTTCAGTTATAAGCCTTATACATTTTTTCCACTCTATGCTTGCAAGAACTTTTAAGTTGCCTTTTTGTGCCTAAACTGAAATTTTAATGCAGATGTCTTTTATGATATGCTACATTTTCTGTGTCTTAAATAATCCTTTCCTACCCTGAGGTCTTGAAACATTTTTCTCTATTTCCTTGAAAATTTAGTATAGATTTCCTTGCCCCCACCCCTGCTTCATGCTCAGGAGGTCTTTATCCACTGTTGTTTTATTATATAGTGTAAGACAATACCTTATTTCTGCTTTTAAAAAAAAAACAGCTATTAGTGAATCATTATTGAGTAGTCAAGTCTTTACATGTACATACGTAAGGCTAGCAACCTCTATTATCAGTATAGTTAGAATAATTTGGTTACACATGATGGCCAGTTTCAGGAGGATCAAGCCTTTTCAGGTTTCTTGTTTCTATACTTCCTATACAAGTGCCTTGATAGGTGGAGGAGATAATGATAACTATTACCAAATTGAAAACAAGAGTTATCACTGATAATGAAAGTTTCATCAGCCATAGGTTCCCAAAGTGGGCAATACCATGCCACGGGGGGGGGTGCTAGAAAGAAATATAAATACTTAAGATAATGCAAATTTGTCACTGTTATCTTTATGTTTATTCACTTAAAGATGGTATATTTCCAGGGGAGCACTAAGTAGTTGTTTGTTTGTTTGTTTTCCTGGAAAGGGGGTGGTAACACTGGGTATGGTGGCGCAATCTTGTAATCCCAGTACTTGGGAGGCTGAGACAGGAGGATCACAGGTTCGAGGAAAGCCTCAGCAAGTAGTGAGACTCTCATCAACCTAGTGAGACCCTGTTTCAAAATAAAAATAAAATAGAGCTGGGGGTGTAGCTCAGAGGTAGAATGCCCCTGAGTTCAATCCCCAGTACCACAAAAAAAAGAAAGGGGGTGGCATGCCAAATAAGTTTGGGGCTGCTAGCCATCGTATTACCTGAGTAGTACGGATCATTACTCCGCCAAAGACTTGAGTGGACCCCTTTACATCTATCTGGAGCACCCTCTGTCTTTATAGCTCCCTCCTCTTCACTCTTCTGCCCCACACGATCTAGCTACCTCGCCCTCCCCAGACTCTGAACATTGTTTCCTCAACTCAGTGAGGCCGCTGTCCTCTGCTGGGCTCCGCTGCCCTGTGCTGAGGCCTCGGCGCTCTCCAGGCAGTGAACGGAGGTGCTGGTAGAATCCATCGCATTTGTTTCTCTCTTCTCTAGAATCTCCGTTCTGCACTATTGTCCAGTATTTGAAAACTGATGTTACATATCTTTTGTTTGGTTTTCTAGTTATTCAAGGAAGGAGGGTAAGACCAGCCCCTGTTATTCCATCATTGCAGGGAAGTAGAAGTTCAGTTAGTTAGTAATAAATAAATGCTAATTATCAAATCTTTGTAAGACAGAATACTCAAAAACTCTCATTTGAGGAAACTATTAAGATGAGTTTGTTTATTTATTTATTTATTTATTTATTTATTTATTTATTTATTTGAGGTACTGGGGATGGAACCCAGGAGCATTCTACCTCCAAGCTACATCCCCAGCCCTATTTTTTTTTCTTTATTTTGAAACAGGGTCTAAGTTGCGGAGGGCTTCACTAAGTTGCTGAGGCTGGCCGCGAACCTGTGATCCTCCTGTCTCAGCCTCCTGAGTACTGGGATTACAGGCGTGCACCACCGCTCCCGGCTAAGATGAGTGATTTTAGAGCCATATATTGACATTATACATCTTTTCCTCTTTTTTCTTTTTTAGTCTTATTGCCTTTAAAAACAAGTATAATAGTCTAGGATTTTTGATTGATAAACTTTTACATTCTTAAATATTAATATGAAACAAATTAGTTTCCAATGCTTTTTGGACTTTCTTTTTAGAAATAGTGTTTTAAAAGTAGCATAGTAGTTCTAACTTATATTGCTGATTTTGTGAGTATAATATTAAGTATTCTCTTAATACTTTTGGATTATTAATAGACTTTTACAGTGCTATTTTTTTTGTGGTACTGGGGATTGAACCCAGGGGCATTCTACCTCTGAGCTACACCCCTAGCCCTATTTTTTGTTCTTTATTTTGAAACAGGGTCTCACTAAGTGGTGGGGGGCCTCACTAAGTAGCTGAGGCTGGCTGTGAACCCCGATCCTCCAGTCTCAGCCTCCCAAGTACTGGGATTACAAGCGTGCGCCACCATGCCTGGAAGTGAAGAGGTTTTTAAAAAACTTTTCTTTTAATTGAGTTAAAAACTTAATTTTTTTTTTCCTGTGGTGCTGGGGATTGAACCCAGAGGCATTCTACCTTTGAGCTACACCCCCCAGCCCTGTTTATTTTCTATTAGGAAACAGGGTCTCGCTGAGCTGGGTCTCACTAAACTGATGAGGGCCACAGTGAGTTGCTGAGGCTGGCTTTGAACCTGTGATCCCCCTGTCTCAGCCTCCCAAGTACTGGGATTACAGGCGTGCACTACCACACCGGCTAGTACTTAATTTTTAAATTATTATATACCTTCACATTTCTATTTTATTCAGTGCTTTTCTCAGTAATGTAGAAAGGCATGGAAGATATGACTATCAAATTTGAAGGTGGGCATGAAGCTTGGAATAATAAGTATACTTATTTTTCACCCTGGGTCCTAAAAAAATAATATAAATATAGTTTGGTAGCAACATAGGTCAAAAATTTGTTGAAGTAACTTTAACATATTTGCCAGAAACATAATGTCTAGAACAGGCTGAAGAGTTGGCCAGAGCAATTAACAGCAGTCTGTAGTAGTTTTGTTACCAAACTGAAATATAGTAAAGTGTAAGAACTAAGTCATACACCACTTTTTTTATGTTACTGCCGCCATAGAGTTACTCCATTCTCTGGTTGGACCATGTGTTCCCTCCCTCCCTCTTTCTTATCTTACTGGGTATATTAGTTCTTAAATTAGTTGGGAAGGAATTTAGTCTTATCCATCCTACTCCTTAATTAGGACCCTCATGAAATGAGACCAGGGTATTCAGAAGGTAGTATTAAAGGAACTTTATTATTATTTCAGTAAAAAATTTAAGGGATTTTTAAGTGGTGTTTGGAATCAAACCCAGGGCCTTGTACCTGCAATGCATACATTCTATCACTGATCTATATCCCTAGCCCTGAAAGGATGCTTTAATGCATACGAGAAGATGCATTTCCAGCTATTTGTGGACAAGGAATTAAATGTGCCCTTTGTTAAACTGACTGGTAGATTTTGGAAGAATGACCTAATAAAAAGTTGAGAAAAGGGCAGTGGATTTTTTTTTTGTGTGTGGTACTGGGGATGGAACCCAGGGGCCTTCTACCTCCAAGCTACACCCCCAGACCTATTTTATATCTTATTTGGAAACAGGGTCTTGCTAAGTTACCGAGAGCCTCACTGAATTGCTGAGGCTGGCTTCGAACCTGCGATACTCTTATCTCAGGATTACAAGTGTGCGCCACCATGACCAGCAGCAGTGGGTATTTTTAACATTCTAGAAAGTTGCTGATATAAATAAACCTGTCTCACATTAGGAAAGATTGAGCAGTTAACAAAGTTATTGATCACCTTAATCTTTTTGGTCTATGTTTGAATGTAAAAGTTATGACATAAAGATTCCACTGACAGCACCATCATTTGAAGTATTTGTATCAAATTTTGGAATCAACCTTAACAGATTTTTAGACAAACATTTTGATTATTTTTGTTGCCAATTTCTTTCTTCACCCAGTTTCTTTTTGTCTGGAGGAGGCAGTACAGCACAGTGGTTGAGAACATAGGCTCTCGAGTTAGATTTCTGGGATTGTGTGCCTGCTCTGTATAAAGGTTATAAGTTGCCTAACCTTTTTGAGACTTAGTTTTCTTATCTGTAAAATGGGGATGATAATAATAGTTATTACAAAAATTAATACATTGAATGGGTATAGTGCCTGGCACAGTGCTGAGTGCTATGACCCAACAAACATGAAATTGTTAACTGCTTGCTACTACTGCAATTATTAATTATTAGTTCATAATTTCAGGGATTCACTGACAAAAGAATTTACCACTTTCCTCCCTCTTCCTGTTTGTACTTTTATACTCTTAAAGATGCTCTGCTGCCTTGCTTCTGCTTTTTTGATGACACTATAGGCGTGTGCCACTACGCTTGTCTGCCAATTTATTATTATAAATGAATTTAATGAAGTTGATCATCCTTGTATGTGTTTTCTCATTTTATACCTGTTGAGATAATGATTTTGTTTTTATATTCTAATCTATTAATATAATATTGTATATAATAGTGTATTTTATGAAGGCGAACCATCCTGTATCTCTAGGAAAGCAACTTGCTACTTTACTTTTAAATTCATAATTATTTTGCAGACATATTTTCAACTTAGTGTATATATATCTACCTCATTTTTAATGGCTGCACTATTTTTCTATTGTATGAATATACTATAATTTTTAAAATAGCTGCCATATTGATGTACATGATTTCTAGTTTTTGCTATTAAAACCAACATAGTAATGAACATCTTTCTATGTATACCTTTGTATAATCAAGCTAGTGTTTCTATAGAATAAATTTCAGAAATTTACTTTTAATGTGCTTTTTCCTTGTTTGATAACATGAAATAAAGTTAAAAGTTAACTTTAAAAAAGGATTTGCTTGGTTTAGAAATGTCAAACACTGTTGGGAAATATACAAACACGTTATCTGTGGTTATCTTTGGGGTGATTGTCTTATATGCGATTAAAAAAAGCTTTAATATTAAGAAAGTCAGAATTCATTTAAAAACCTAAATGCTTATGAAACCAAATACTACTTTAGAAGTTCTGGGACTGTGAACAGTTGAAGTTGCCAGATGTTCTGCACATCTAGCATATGCAAAACATATGAAGCATACTAAAGATGTCTGTAATGGTAAGTTAATTGAGTGAAACAGAGAAATAACTTTATTACCAATTATTTTTCAGGGTTTTCTGATTAACTCAAAACCAGAGAATGCTTGTGAACCCATAGTGCCTCCTCCACTAAAAGACAATTCATCTGGCGCTTTCATCGTATTAATTAGAAGACTTGATTGTAATTTTGATATAAAGGTACTGTTTTCTTTTTTTTCACTTTTTAAATTGTTTGTTTAGTTAGCTAATTTAAATTCTCCCTTGTTTCTGAAAAGATTTAAGGCAGTGTGCAAAATTATTCAGATTTTAAAAAAAGAAAGAAATGAGGCCAGAGGGAGGAGAATGAGAAGATGGTGAAGGCAGTGAAGAGGTGGGCTTGCTAACCCTCCTGTCGCTATCGTGCATCCTAATCACCAATTTGAGTATTTTTAATGGACTTTTATGATTTAGCCATTACTCTAGCTCATCTCTTTCTGTCTCCTGCGTTGAATTTTATGTTCCAGCCATACCACCTACTTAGTCTTTCAACTTGCTGAGCTATGCTGACTATTCCTTTGTGTCTTTGCACATACTCTTTTCAATCTTTGTCCAGGATGACCTTTTCCACCCATTTTCATTTATCTGACTCCTTCATTATTTATGTGCTAGCTGAACATTTTACCTCCTCTGAAAGCATGACTTTTCTCTACTCCCTCTCTGGCAGAGTGAACGATTCCAGCTCAATGTGCTATACTTCCACTTTGCAAATAATCCCTGTATTGATCTGTATCTCCTTGTTATCATATTATGTTTATGTCGTTTATTGTGAGCGTATAGTGTTTAGAGCTTATGTTTTAATTCTATTTATATACCCATTTTATATCATTGTGTATAGTGGGCAATCAATAAAGGTTTGTTAAATTGAACCATGTAATAGTAAGCCTTCTGCTAATGCAGTCTTAAAACATATGTACATGTGAAGAACATGTAAGAAAGTTTAAATTGAGCCACTGTAATACTGGAAAGGAAAATGTTAAAAATTTTCCTACTGAACATCATCATGTAGACACAGTCTTAATGTATAAAATTCTAGTTTGTTGTACATGTGTTTTAATTTTGCCTTTTTCCTTCAAAATATATAATGGAGTATATTATGCCTAAAAATTCCTTACTTATGTCATTTCTGAAGAGTTTTGTCTTCATCTCAATTGTATTAATTTTAGGAACATCAGTTTTCAGGGGAGACTTTGTGATTATAATGGATCACCTAGCACAGGAGTCTGAGTGAGAAAGGATATAGTTTTCTTAGCTACCGAAAAACAATTGGAATCTCATCCCAAAGAGAATTTCCCTTCCAGTGTGGTTACTAGTGAATAAGTACTATTTATTGGCTATTCTCTTTGAACAGAAATCTCTGACTGCATTTTCTAAGCTTCCAAATTAATTATTATATTTAGTTATAAATCATGTATGTCATGGAATCTAATCATTTATGATGCATTATAGTGCTTTTTAGAATGCAAATAAATTTCTCTTTGTAGATTATCAATAGTGAATGTTCATATATATCTTAAGTTTTGTAAGAATGTACTTACGTAAACAGTAAGAAAAATGACTTGCTTGTTCCTTTGGTCACTCACTAGAACTGAGTATTGGGGAAAGCTTATTCAGCACTATACATAATGTGTCCGTTGATAGTAGTCACAAGGTCATTATTTGGTCTTTTCCTATCCAAAGTGACAGTCTAGATTATCTTGGACAAATGAGAATTGGCTCTATCTTCCAAAGTTTTTGTGGAGAAAGGAACCCTTTGCATTGTAGACAGTGAAGAGAAAAGAAACAAGAAATAAAACTTCATCAAGATATTTTAGTTGGTTGATGGTGGGTGTTTTAGAATTTGCTTTTTGCAGCTCTTTTTTTTCTTTAAAAGACAAATGTACTGGAATAAAAGAAACCTATGATTTTCTTATTTCTTCCTTAAAAGTTAATGAAGAAGTAGAATTTGTTTTAATAAAATAAACACCAGATTTTCTTCAAACCATCCCAAGTAGTTTGTGACTCAGAGATAGCCATTAACATAGCAGAAATGCAATGAACAATTATCGGAGGTTAGGGAATTGTATTCCAAATAAAGAGAACACTGTTAAAACCTAACCTTCTCTTGAGAGAAGCACATTTGAATCTTTTAATCTATCCTGCTTGAAGAGATGCTGTGACACTCATACTCAGATTCAGTATTTAGATATATAGAACATTCAAAAGGCAGTAAGCAGAACTATTGATAATATGTCACCTGCATATTTTGAAAACAATACTCACACTGACCAAAACTGTAACATATGAAAATTTTAGCTCTCTAGAGAGAAAACAAAACAATGTTGTTTTGTTTGTACAAGGTAGTTCTTTAATGTGACAAAATATTATTGTTTGGAAATGTTAGTCTTTGGTGAGAGTGGGCATTTGAGGTTAAAAAACACTTTTTGACTCTTTGATAAATTAAGACTATATTAAATCTTCTAATTAGAAAAGTGACTTTGAAGCCAGGTGTGGTGGCGCACACTTGTAGTCCCAGTGTTTGGGAGGCTGAGTCCGGAGGATCCAGGTTTGCGGCCAGCCTCAACTACTTAGTGAGGCCCTCCGCAACTCAGTGAGACTCTGTTTCAAAATAAAGAATAAAAAAAAAAATAGGGCTGGGGGTGTAGCTCGGAGGTAAAACACCCCTGGGTTCAATCCCCAGTACCACAAAAAAAAAAAAAGTGACTTTGAGTCATTCTGATGGAGACATTTAAGGTGGAGTATTTCTTGTCCAAAACCCTTCCTGATTTCTTTCAAGATAGAATTGGTTACTTCTTTTCTATATTGTTTTATTTAATCCCATGTTGGTTCCCTCTGTGAGGGAAAGATTATGTTTCAGATTTTGTAGTTCTGGTGCCTAAGGGCTTTTACTATAATTTATATAACTTAAGGAATAAATAATATTAAAACTTTCAATTAGCTTTATGTTCATTTCACTTAATTACCCTGAAAGAAAGGAAGTCTTCCAGTCTCCCTCCCTCCCTCCCTCCTTCCCTCCCTCCCACACCCCTCTCTTGCACTGGGGATTGAACCTAAGGGCAGATCTGTGCATTTATTTATCCCACTTTCTGGAGTATTATTTTGTGAAATGTTATCTTATAAAATAGTCCTCTAGTTTTCCTTTCTAGACTTACCTTTCATTGTTTCCTCTCAGACTTCCAGGCAAACATGTTACTTGGTATATTCTAAGAGCATGATCGGTACTCTACTTCAGTAATACTAAGCAAGCAGATATGGTATTAAGTAGAAATTAAACTGCAAATTATATTCCAGTTATTTAATATCACTAATTTTTCCTACTATTTTCCTATAAAGTGATTTATAGCCTTTGTTATTACTCTACCTCAGAATTGTTTTTAAATATTTAGTAAGGGAATGTGTTCAAGGATTCTCAATGGATGGAAACATTTCTACCCATTTAGAGTTTAAGCAGCTTTGTGTACTAGTTCATTGATTCATTCGCGGGATCCATAGAGATCTATGTAAATGTGAAATGAAAGTTTCAGTTATCTCATATTGCTAGAACTGCCAAAACCCAATGTGTAGCCAGACGGTCAAAGGAGGCCAGCCTCTAAGGCCTCCTCGTGTTTGTATTATATTTTCTTTTTGTTTTGATTTATTACCTTTTTGTGTTTTGAAACAGCATTCACAGTAAAAGTATTTATAAAGTTTATATGTGCAATTGAAATAATAATAAAATGAGTACCTACATATTTACTGCTTGGCTTAAGAGAAACCTGCTACTTTTTAATCTCTCTCTTTTTTTTGTTTAGGTGCTAGGAATTGAACCCAGGGGCATTCTATCTCTGAGCTATGTCCCCAGCACTATTTCATTTTTTTTGTGTGTGTGGTACTGGAGATTGAACCCAGGGGCATTTTACCTCCGAGCTACACCCCCAGCCCTATTTTTTATTCTTTATTTTGAAACAGGGTCTCGCTAAGTTGTGGAGGGCCTCACTAAGTATCTGAGGCTGGCCATGAACCCGGATCCTCTGGACTCAGCCTCCCAAGTACTGGGATTACAAGTGTGTGCCATCACGCCCGGCTACTATTTCATTTTTTATTTGAAAACAGGGTCTTTCTAAGTTGCTGAGAGCTTCTCTGAGTTGCTTAGGCTGGCTTAAAACCTGTGTTCCTCCTGTCTCAGCCTCGCACATACTGGGATTACCAGCATTCACCACCATGCCTGGCTTAATATATCACTTTAATCAGACTTCATTAGGCATTGTTATCAAGTAATTCTTTATCTTTTAGGTTTCTTTTCTTACATATACAGGTCATGTTAAACTGGTATGAATATTTGATTTTCATGAGAGAGTTTTCTGTTTGAACTGTTTCTATATTGATTTCAAATGTTTTAAAGAAAGTGATATTAAGTTTACCATACAGTGATTGCTTATTAAAGCTATTCATTTTTTACCTTGTATTTTAAAAAGCTTGTGATTGAAAAGATTCTTTGCTAAAACCAGAGCAAATCCTAACAGTACTATGTATTTTTTACTTCTTTGTTGCACGTTCTTTTTTTCCCCTCTATAATACTATTTTATTTCCATTTTGCTTGATTGTAGCCTAAAAAATCTATGGTCATGTCTTTTTTAACTTAAGTTTTTTGGGAGCAGAGCATATGTTATATGTGGTTCTGTGTACTGAGATGGAAGTAGCAGAGCTGTACACCACCAATTAACAGGCAGTGGAGGAGTGTCCTCAGACCTGCCACTGGGTGGCGCTGAGCACCAGAATTCTCACTGTAATTGCCCTTATTGTTCTAGTGCAGTGTGAGCCCTGTCATTACTGGGAGATCCTAGTAGGCAGATAGCAAGAACAGAGCGTTATCCTTTCGTTGCACAAAAAGTTCTTTCAGAGCTTTATTTTCAGTGGTGAGTGGGTTGAAATGGAGCTTCTGCTATGTTAGGTTGAGAAATAAGATATGATTGCAATATGAATCTTATCAGTATCCAAAAAATATAAACTTAGATCAGAGCCTTTATTTTAATATGCATATTAATATGCATAGGTAACTAGAAAATGTTTTGTGAATACCCTTTTTATATTTCAATTGAAATTCTAACAATTACATATTTAGACAGCTTATAGAGTTTTTCATTTTAACTGATGTAGTTTACTACAAAGTAAAATTTTTTTCTAAATTTTAAGCTAATAGCGAGCATTAGAAGTAGATGCATACAAAGGTCAGTTAGATTTTCTTAATGTCACCAGGTAAAACGATTTTTTACTATAATTAACTATTTAATTACCTAATTTTAGTATCTTTAGTACTAATCAGGTGCCAGACACAGTATTAAACATGACTGGAAAGGCCACATTCAAAGACCTGTGAGATAGCTGTGCTGATTTTGTGCATAAGAGGATTGGCGCACTACGTGGAAAGGCATCAGTCTCTTTTCTGATTACAGACAACATACAGAACATTAAGAACTGTATATGAGTAGGTGTCAAACTTTTAAACTGCAACCCACAGTTAGAAATTTATTTTTACTCACTCTCCAGTATATATACAGCATGCAGACCTATAATAAAATTTCTGAAACAGTTCTTAACTATACTACCTATAATACTTTGGTATATGTAGTTCCTTTTTATTTAAAAAATAAATTTCATTTGGGTTCACTAAATGATTTTACTGCATAGTAATGGGTCAAGACTTATATTTTGAAAAGTGCTTATTTAGGCCAACCTTTTCTTTGTAGTAGTAAAAGCTGGCCTGGACACTAAAGGATGCTTTTGCCCAAGCAGTTGTAAATACAAATATTGCTTCTTATTTATAATTTTAGTATTAAATTTTACCTCCCAATATTTAAAAATTGCTTGCCTATATATCACAGATTAACTTTCAGAGTCTCATGCGGTACCTACTGAGTTAGCCGGGCACTCAGATTGACTTCAAAATGATACCATTATCCAGGCGTGGTGGTGCACACTTGTAGCCTCTTAGCGAGACCCTATTTTCAACATAAAAAATAAAAAGGGCTGGGGGTGTAGCCCGGTAGTAGAATGCCCCTGGGTTCAATCCCCAGTAACAAAGAATAAAAAAAAATTGAAAAATGCATTGGAACAAAAGATCTTTACTTTTTGAAGTTCCATGCATTTTGGCTTCTGTTTTCTAATATTCTTGAAGTAAACAAATAGAGCTTTTCATACAACACAGAAGATTTTACCAGCCCTACCAGAAATATTTTTAATGAAATAAATAAATTAAACTTTAAGCCAAAGTAAACATGTACAGTGGTAATATGCCACTTATCAAAAGGTCAACTGTCTCAGAACATAACCTCAAATAAGAAAAGGGAACCTGCCTTTGTATCTTCATAGTAAATGTCACAACGCTCCAGCATTAAAACCACGTACTTCTGACACTTTTTCTTGGAATTTTTAGGCACTTAATTTCTTTAATGAGAATAATTCTTACTAGGTTTAGTTCTTTGTTTCTGTACTTCAGAAAAGAACATTGGGGCAGAAGGAGGCTGTGATGACCGAGTAGTCCATGGTATAGTAGGCTCACAGAGAAAGAGGAAATAACATTTAATAGGTAACATTAAGGAGAACAGGCGGCTGCCGTCTGCGAAGCATGCTTAGGATGATCCTTGAGTAACTGGAAAAGGTCAAATCCTATTGGGTGCCCTTTACTTGAGAAAGCTGGGAAAATGCAATGTATGTTAGGAATATTTTTATCCACAATGACTAATGTAAAACCTTTTCTGTGTTTTTTTAGGGTGACCTAAGCAACAGATATATAAGAAATGTTTTTGTGGCTTATATCTTGCTGGATAGGGCTAAACAGTTATCTTAGTTGCAGTTTAGTTTGAACAACTTTACTTATGTGAGAGATATTAATTCTCTTTTTCCAGTTAAAACTTTTCACATTTGAAATAAAAATGTTGAAGTAATGAGATAAACTTAAAGTAGTATTATCATTAAAGTTAGAAGTGATTTTATTTATTTATTTATTTATTTATTTATTTATTGGCGGTACTAGGATTGAACCCAGGGACATTTTACCTCCAAGCTACACCCCCAGCCCTATTTTTTATTCTTTTTTTTTTTTAAACAGGGTCTCACTAACTTGCGGAGGGCCTCACTAAGTAGCAGAGGCTGGTCGCGAACCCGGATCCTCTGGTCTCAGCCTCCCAAGTACTAGGATTACAAGCGTGTGCCACCATGCCTGGCTGAAGTGATTATATTTAAAGTGACAGCTATTCTTTTATCAAACAGCTTTTGCCCACCATCTGAAGCCCATTGCTTTCAGAAACACTGGGCATTTGCCAAAGATGCATGTGTAGTGTTGATGGAATTTCACCTGTCAGTGTGTCTGCCTGTCTGAAGTCTCCTGCTTTTGAACTTATTTTTTCACTGTTCAGACATTCAAATCATGCTGAGATCAGCCAGTCTCAGAAAGTCAAGAGTTAAATATTTTCTCTCATATGTGGAAGCTAGAGAGAAAATAGGAAACAAAAGAGGCTTTAAATAATTGAGGAGAGCGACCAGTAGAATAGTGGAAGGAGACAGGAGGAGGGAGGTAGGAAGGGGAAAAGGAAGAACTGATGAAACAGTTCAAATTATGCTGTGCCATGCATGAACATATCACTACCCGCCAGGCGTGGTGGCACACTCCTGTGATCCCAGTACTTGGGAGGCTGAGACAGGAGGATTGCAGATTCGAAGCCAGCCTTGGCAACTTAGTAAGATGCTCAGCAACTTAGCAAAACCCTGTTTCCAAATAAGAAATAAAATAGGGCTGGGGGTATAGCTCAGAGGTAGAATGCCCCTGGGTTCAATCCCCAGCAAAACACACACACACACGCACACGCACACACACACATCACCACCAATCTCACACTATGTATGGGGAGGGGAGAGTGGGAGCAGGGTGGGACCTGAAGGGAAATACACCAAGACCCGTGTGCATGTCTGTTTGTATGGCTTGAACCTCACCATGATATGTAATTACAGTGTACCAATAAAAGGATAAAAATTATTCTCCATGCAAGAGAATAACAGCACTGTAACTCAGATGAGAGTCTTAGAACTTGAAACTCAGATTTGCATTTCAAATAAAAAATGTTCTAGTATCTATTATTTTACATGAGCATCTGGATGACTAGCTGATATAGTAATTGGGTTCTTTTCAAGGCTCTTGTACACCAAGGAAAGTCACCTCTGTTGCATTTTTACCATTCCTGCAGGTGTATAGCCTAGATATGTACACAAATGTACATATTTGTAGTGACTTCTCCCAGAATAACAATGAAATATGCTTAATTCACTTTGTGTATGGATCTTAAAGGGGATTGAAGACCATAGGGAAGGTAAAAAAGTGAATCAGCTATGTTTTTTACTAGAAGTATGTTTTAAATAACAGGTCTAGATTTATTCAAAGTATGTATTGAATGAATAAATGAATGAATTTGTTAAAAATCTCTGCATTTTTTGTCTTAACGCCTGATCTGCTGTGGTCTACCTACCTAGGAAACCTTGCTACCTCTCATGTTTAGTGTGCTGAAAATCAGTTCCTGCTGCTTCCGTATCAAACCAATGTCTATTTCTCAGTTTTCCCACTTTGGGTCAAAGGCATCCCTCAAGGCCCCTAGGCTCAACAGCTGGTTATGAAGAAGGATAAAAGATAGAATGCTTTCACATCATGGCAGTTATCCTGCCTTGTATAACAGTTTCCAAATCTTTGGTCTCCCCTTTTCAATTAAATCTAGCTGCTACTAGATTGTTCTAGAACATTGCTTTAGTCATGTCCACCCCTTATTCAATCCAAGTGCTACTGTGAACTCCTGACAAGAAAAAACTCCAAGTATACTTTTTTGAATGGCCTTTAAGGTACTGCATAATCTGTCACCTTTTTTGCTATCATTCCTCTCCTCTGACTCTCCACCATCAATAATAAAAAACTAATAGCAATGACAATAATCATAAATAACATTTATTTGGTATGTTCCAGGCACTGTCTGAACACTCTTTTAAGTGCTTTACATATATCAAATTATTTAATCCTAGAGCAATCCTTTAAATTTAGCATATTATCATATTAATTTTATAGAAGTTACTTGCCTAAATTATATAGCTTATATATGACAAAAGCATGATTTGAGTCCAGGTAGTCTAGTTTCAAGAATCTGTACTTTTAATTACTCTGCTGTTCTACTCTTCAATAGCACTCTTCAAGTTAGGTCTTTGTTTCATTCTGTTTTGAATATGTTTTTAATTTGCCATTTGTCTTGTATCATTTTCTTCTTTGTATATGAAAAATTTTCATCAATTCTTTCTACCGTTAACCCAAATTTCCTCTCTGTGTTAAGTTGTAATTCAAGTCACATAAAATCTGCCACAGTTTTCCCCTCTAAGTTTCTATAACCTCTTCCCCAGTATTTTAACACTTTTCTTGATATATGCTGTTTTGTTTATATGTTTTATTTTGCCCACAATATTTTAAGATTATTGTTATCTGAGCCTTGAATTTCTCAATTTAATTTCCCTTCCTAGACATTTGTAAAATGTTAAGTAAGATTGGTAGTTCTGGGCCTCATCTTGATCCATTGGGAAACCCTGTTGTGTTAGTCAGCTTTCTGTTACTATAACAAATACCTGAGATAATCATTTTATAAAGAGAAAAAGGTTATTTTTGCTCCATTTTCAGAGATTTCAGTCTATGGTTTCTTGGTCCAGTTGCTTTTGGGCCTGTGGTGAGGATGGAGCAAGCTGCTCAACTCATGGTGAAGCAATCAGAGAGGAAGAGGAAGAGACCAATGTCCCACAGCCCCCTTCAAGGGCACCACCCTGCAGTGACCTAAGATTTCTCCTTAGACCCACTTCTTAAAGGTTTTGCTACCTTCTACAATTGCCAGCTCAAGACCAGGCCTTTAACCATGGACCTTTAGGGGCACTCCAGACCCCAACTGTAGTACCTGTGTTTTTCTGTCTAAGCAGATAAAGTAGTGTTCAAATCTTAGCTCTGCCTTAGTGTGACATTGGGATGCTTTTATTTACCTGTCCTCGTTTCTAAGACATGGAAAAAAATGTCTGCATTGCAGAGTCATGTTGGATATTGAAGATAATATAAGTCTCTAGCAAACAGATGTTTCTTTTATTCATGTAGTTTTTGTTCTGGAACCTTATGTATATGTTCTACCGATAGTTCCCTAACTCCTCATGCCTGTGTGTTCTAAGAGATCTCTTCATGATCATCTAGACAGCAGGCATTTCTTTCTTCTAATAATGTATGTTTTATTAGTCAGTTATTATCAGTTTGTCCAGACTAGAAATAAGATGAACTATTGTGTCATTTCAAGGGTTTCTTTTAGAACCGGTCTTACTGATGGCTCTTCCATTAGTAGTCTGTTATCTTCTGACACATTGGCTATTTATAATAACAAGCCAGCAGTTATTTCTTTAAAACTCTTGGTTAGGTACCACCTGGTCTTCATAATTCAGTTGCATCTAATTTGTTGATTAGATGTAAAATATTCAGTACATTTACTACAATTTGAACTAATAGCTCTGATCAGTCTCCTTAAAAAGGCAGATTGGCAATACAATTCAGAAAGCTTTCTAATGCAATTTTCAGTTTTGATGGCTGTTTTGGGTTTAGGTTTTTGTTCACTATGCATGCTTTTTATTCATGAATCTTTGAGTTCTTTGCTTCCATCTGACACCATGTGTTTGAGGTTGCATTTTATGAATGCGAATCTTTGCACATGATTACTAAATGATTTAGGTTTTATTTCTGCCTCATGTGTTCTTAAAAATACCAGCTGCTGCTTAGTTGAAAATGTAATTTGATTTGACTGACACATGAGTTTTATAGTTCCTAAACATGAATATATTTTCCTTGTTTGTATTCATAAGCTTGTTGGTCCATATGTTAATGTGTTCCTTGATTTAATTTTATTTATTTATTTTAAAAATCAATAAAAACAACAACAAAAACCTTGGGGGAAACCATACTTGTTAAATTTTTGAAAACATGCTTCTGCTTTTTGGAGTTCACACGGCTTACAGAATTCCTTCCCATTGTATTATTTTCCTAAGCATCAGTAAAACTAATAGTAAGCCCTACCAAGTATGCTTTCATTTAAATAAAAGCTAAATGAAGTCTTTATTACTATGGTAATATAATGAATAAATAATAAGGTAATATATGTAATAAATAAGAAATAGTGTTAAAAACTACTATATCCTTCTTGAGATTTTCCCCCCTCCTTTTAGAAAGCAGTTGTGTCTAGGTGCAAGAGGCTGGGGGACTGCCATTTTATCAGTTTTAGCTGAATAATAAAATCCACCTAAAATAAAATAGCCACTCATGCAAAAAAAATAGTAAACATATGTTCTTGATTATTGACCTTTCCTTGCATGACTGTAAAACATTTCTTGTAACAGTTGTGTTGGCTGGTTGATTTCTTGCCATTATTACTAACATTAAAGTTGTAAGCCCTAGGTTAGTGAAGTAATTATTTTAATTAGTTTTAAAAAATCTCTTTCTGCCCAATTTTATTACTTATGTTTATAATGTTATGTTAGCTATTAATTTAAACAAATATTTTATTCATTTAATTTATTTAAGTGATATTTCTATGATGAGTTCTTCCTCTATGTAAGCTGTTTCTTAGGTGCTGTGGAGATTGTAAAGATCAAGAAAACATTAATTTGAGACTTTCCTGTCTGCTGAAGATTCACTTTTTTTCAGTAATTGGATAAAATTACTCTGATTTATCTACACTGCTGTCTCAGAAATCTAACTTGTATTGGTGAGGTGGTTTTAGAGAAGCCAAGGATAAGGTAGAAGAGAATTTTGCTCTGTGTAGAGACACCTTGCCTGGCTGGGGTTGAG
Organism: Glis glis; assembly: GCA_004027185.1. Taxonomy (NCBI): domain Eukaryota; kingdom Metazoa; phylum Chordata; class Mammalia; order Rodentia; family Gliridae; genus Glis; species Glis glis. Next base: position 29,023 of record PVJS01012979.1, read on the forward strand.
TAGAAGGGACTCATTTCTCTTCACAAGCTTCAGATCCAGGGTCTGAGTAATTATACATCCCTTTTACTCTCAGGAACTTGACTCTGGGTTTTCCCTGACTCTCCAGAACTCAATTTAGGTTTTATTTTTATTAAATTACAGCAGAGTTTTGAATCATTATAATTCTGATAACTAAAGCAGAACTAATATCAGATATGAAAATTCTTTTCAAAAGTTAATTTGCCTGTTTTTTAAAGCATAAGTATAAAAGAAACACTTTGAGAGACCTATGACTATGCAGTGATCATAAAACGATACATTTGAAGAGTTCATATTAAGTATTTAGAACTTTACATATAAGTCTGCTTATAGTTTTGTTTTATATATATTACTATATATGTTTTAAAAGCATATATTAAAATATTCAAAAGTATTTCAAATATTCAAAGATGTATATATTTGTGTGTGTTTGTTTAACCAATGTGGAAATCATGATCTGATCCTTAATTTTCACTAGTGGTCTAAAGGTCATACAATAAGTAGTTTGAGTCTGGGTTTACTTTTATTTATAATAGCTTATTATTTTAAAGCCAGGTGTAGTAGCATGTTTGGACACTTTTCAGACCTTTCATGTAAGAAAACTTTGCTATATATTCAGTTATATTCTTATGGTGCAGAGGTTACTATTTCGGAGTCTAGATTTAGGGAAGATTGAATAGCTATATAGAAACAGTTGGCGACTTCAGGCTGGAGGCATTTTTAATCTTTCAAAGCTTTCAAAAGGAATTTTAAAGGACATGGTCAGTGTTCAAGCTAATAATAAGAAATTGCTTTTATTTGACTATTTTTATGTGTTAGGCATAGCATTTGAACATTTTTAAAGTATTATTTTTCATATGAGGAAAACATTGTCACCATTCCTATTTTAAAGTTTAGGGAATTGAGAATTAAAAAAGAAAGGAATTTTCCTGAGTTTATTCCACCTGCAAGCAGCAGAGATGGGATTTGAGTGCATAAGGAAGACTCCTGAGCCTGACCACAGAAAGTCTCTGTTTCAGAGATACACAGGTTTATCGCCCTGGGTCCTTTTAATGTTTGAGCATGTATCCCTGTTCTTTATTTGCTTCTGATTTCACTTAGTGCCATGAATGAAATCATGAAGACATTTAATAAGTCCTTGATATTCAATTGTAAACCTCCACTATAATTCAAGAACACCTGAGATTTATTCATATATATGTACATAGTCTAGTTCTGGATAAAAACTATAGACTTGCTGATATTTATTGAAATTGAGGGACATTATGACAAACCACTATCTTCCTCATAACACGAGTGTTTTCTGATTTTCAGGTTTTAAATGCACAAAGAGCAGGTTACAAAGCAGCCATAGTTCACAATGTTGACTCCGATGACCTCATTAGCATGGGATCCAACGACAGTAAGTACAGGTATCACTTTTCTTCTCTCCTGTTTGACAGATCATTCGAAACTAAAAATTACAGGATTTTCCTTCTCTCATTTTCTGTTTAAATGCAAAATTTCTTCTCTATCTTAATTCTTAATTCTAAGCCCCCCAAGATAATTTTATTCACAATAGGATGGAATAGACTTGTTCTTTTTTGAACAGTTAATTTTTTTTAGCCTATGTATTTTAGATATTTTGTTAGAAACCAAAGGAAGAGCAAAGCTTTAAATAGAGATTAAAAATACTGAGTTAAGAATGCCCTAGAAAAAATTTGTAATTTATTTATAGATTCACAACATTAAATTTTAGAATATACAGATATACTAAGAAGCTATTATTTCTGTTAGAATTTCAAAGCTACATAACTTGTGCTTCCTTATACCATTTGGTTATTAGCCCTTAACATTACATTGATAAGTTCATAGTTTTCATTTGAAATGAGAGTATCTTTCCTTATTCTCTACTAAATATTAGCTTATAGGAGAAGTAAGTCAATTCTAGTTATAACTGAATTTATTCAGACTGATTTTTAAGGTGAATGCATCACATAATACAGTTTCTATAACTCAGGGCACTCTAAGTTTTATCAGAACTTTAAAAATTGCTACTAAGATGCTTACTGCCAGCATTCATAATTAGAAGATCTTTTATTTTAGTTGTTCTTTTAGTATATAACCATATCACTTCCTGCTAAATTCCATTGGTTTATATATGCAAGGTAGGGATTGGAGCAAGAGTGGATGAACATAAAGCTATGAACTGATAGTGCACTGGAATGTATTTAGACTCTAAATAACTACATCCCCAGTAGCAGATATTTTATATTCCTTGACCAAAACATCTCCTTTTTATAGCTGAAGATAGCATTGTTTGTCCTTCTTACCCCTAATAAGATGAGGCAAAATTATAATACATTTAAAAAAATTTTTTTTTTGGCGGAACCGGGGATTGAACCCAGAGGCATTCTACCTCCAGGCTACACCCCCAGCCCTGTTTTTTATTCTTTATTTTGAAACAGGGTCTCACTAAGTTGCTGATGGCCTCACTAAGTAGCTGAGGCTGGCCACGAACCCGGATTCCCGGTCTCAGCCTCCCAAGTACTGGGATTACAAGTGTGCGCCACCAAGCCTGGCTTACGTTTAAAATGTAAAGAGTTTCTTAGTTAATATCTTTATGTTTTTAATTCTTGTTTTGATTTTCTAGCTTTATGATTGTAGAGCCCATGAAGTACCCCTAAGGTATTCTAGTATTTCAGGAACAGTTTGACAACTACTACATGGGAATTATATATAAGAATTACTAGATGTAAGGAGTTTACTCATCAAATAATATTGTTGGTACTGCAGAAGTTTTTCTAATTAAATTTGCTTTTAATAGATACATGGAAACATAAAAATTATACATATTAATATAACATAATGTTTCGATGAAGGTATACATCGTATATTGTTTAAATGAGATTAAACATATTTATCTCCTCAAACATTTATCATTTCTTTATGATAAAACTTTTGAAATATTGTCTTTTAGCTTTTTGAAATGTTATCTATAGTCATCATACTGTGCCAAAGTACCAGAACTTCTTGCTTCTATCTAACTCTTTTAGAGTTAATCAAACTTTTCCCACCCCACCCCACACTGTCCCTGGCCTCTGATAACCAATTCTAAGTCAAGTTTCACCTAAATTAGCTGTCTAACTTGAAGCAGTTACTTATTACTCTTTGTGTGTTTTGCTGCAGGCCTGAACCCAGGGTTTAGTAAGCCCTCAGGACCTCAAGGGCTAAATATATTTTGGGCTGAATAGACTGATTATTATTTGTAAAATGTTTACTCTTTTGACAGATTTTTAATAAAAATTTTGCACAATGGAAGTGTCAGTTCTCTTTAGCACCTATATTGTCTTTATAATACCGCCAAGCCCTTTTGTGATAATCATGTCAGTTCCAAAGGAGAATGTACTAAATATTAAAAGTAGCACATAACTATATAATCCTGCTGTTGCCATGGAAATGTTTCAACTAAGTTGTTATATTTCAAAAATTGCTCAGAATATTCCTTCTTGACTTTTTTGCTTGGATTATTTTCCGTGATATTTTGCTCCGTGTGTTTGTGTGTGTGTGTTTAAGTATTTCATATATCCAAAGACAAATGTTGGAAAGACCTTTAACCATTTTCATCTTTGCTGTTACTTGGTAGAGGAAAGTAAAACATGGATTTATGAGAAGGTGTCTGAGTCTATCCCTCTTTTCATGACTTAGTTCCTACCTACAAGGAATATTAGTGTTTTCCCGAGTTAAGATTATAATGTCTGGAAACAAAAGGATATTTTAAGTAAAAGCCGCTTCTGCCAATACTTCAACACATGCAAAGTGCCAATTTTTATTTCCTCCAGGATATAGAATGTTTTAATCAGTAAGCCAATAATATTCTTTATCTTCAGGAGGCAACAGAATATGGTGAAGAAAATCAACTTTCGAACCAGAAAATGTGGATTTATTCCAGGCTAGTTAGTACACAAGCTAGCCTGTGCCCTTGGGAAAGTAACTTTACTTTTCTAAGCCCATTATTTTCATTTCTAAACATGCAAATCATTTTAATTTTGATTTGACCAGACATGGTTGTAAAGATCATATGAGAGAAGGTGCCTGAGAATAGCCACACCATGGCAAGAGGGGGGAACCTGGACACGCAGCCGATGCCTCAAGTCTGGGTCCAGGCTGCAGATGCCTAACTGCATGAGGGCAAGTTTTCAGTGTCTCTGGGCTTATTTCTTCTCCTTTTTATCTTGTTTCTTCCTTCCATAGATATTTTTTGATAGCCTTCTTTGCATTAAGCACAGTTTTAGGTACTGTGACTAGGGAATCACAGTCAAAGGCAATGGAGTGCACATTCAGAGAGAACCCCTGCCAGGGTTTGAACCTCAGCTTTACCACCTAGACCTGTGCACCTGGCATCTTTGCATACATTACCGAGCATCTCTGTGCCTCAGTTTGTGAAATGGGGATGATAATAGTACTCACCTTGTTTGTTTGCTACGAGGGTCGAAAAAATTAAGACTTTTAAAGCATCTAGGAGATTGCCCGGTTCTTAGTCATCATTTATTGTTTTGGTGGTTCTGTCATTATTATTATTATTATTATTATTATATTATTATTGCATTCTAGAATGGGAGAGAAGAAATTAACATATAACCAAATAAATGTGCTGTAATGTCAAAAAAGTAGTAAGTGCTGTAAGAAGAACAAACCAGGCTACAGGGTAGAGAGTAACAGGCGCAAGAGGAAGGCGGCTGTTTCAGATGGGGCGGTCAGAGGCGGCTTCTTAAGGCACTGGGGTTTGAGCGTGAGTACAGCTGAGAGCTGCATCGTGCAGATTTCTGAAGTAGTGTTCCAAGGAGTGAGAACAGCAAGTGCAAAGGCTCTGAGATAAGTATGCTCGGTGTTCCCAAGATGTGGCAGAAAGCCACGGTGGCTGCAGTAGAGTGAGCAAAGGAGAGAGTGGTGGGGAGGACGCTGGAGAAGGAGCCAGAGGCCAAGATAGGTTAGGCCTTGTAGGCCATGATAAGGACATTGGAATTTATCCGAAGTAGGTTTTAAACAGTGGCGCGAGGGCATCTGACCCATTTTGAAAGGGTCACTTTGGCTGTTCTTGAGAGACTGGAGTGAAGGTGACCAGTGGGCAAGCGTGCCAACAGTCCGGTCATGAGGGAAGTTGCTGCGGCAACCAGGCAGGAGCGATGGCGGCCGGGTCTCCGCAGTCAGACCATGAGAAGTGGCAGGATTCGGGAGGTATTCTGAAGTTGACAGGAATTGATACAGAGAGTAAAGGAAAGGGAGCAGCCAAGGATGATTCCAAGATGTTTAGCCTGAGAAACTAGGTCACGCTGTTTATAGAGATGACAAAGGGTAGAGTTGATTGAGGGAAAAGAGACTTTTAGAATTCTGCTTGAGACATACTAACTTTGAAACACTGTCAGTCAATCAAACGGAGATATGGAACAGGCAGTTAGATACACGAATCTCAGAGGTTGGAGCCGGCCATTCAGATTATAATTTACCTGTGATATTATGATAATACTGTTTGGCAGTTTTGTGTGTTGAATTAATATTTAGTGTTTTTTAAAGTGTTCCTGTGAACTGGAGCATCTTCTGTCTTCAGTAGACAAATGATGTTGCAGTCTCCAAGGTGGCTATTCATATTTGCATGCAGTGTTTCCCCTTTCATCTTAATCTTATTAAAGTGATTTTTCTGCATTTCTTTAGATATCACAATTCAAAAGAAGTTACTTCCAATAACTATAAACTAATAATTACAAGCCAAAAGTTTCTCCTTGAGTTTATCAGAGTATCTTCATGAAAATATAGCATCTTACAAAGTGTATATAATTCTAAATTTTAATTATCAAATGAAATAAATTTTAAGCTGATATGTGGCTGAGCATGGTGGTACACACTTGTAATTCCAGTACTTGGGAGACTGAGACAGGAGGATCTCAGATTTGAAGCCAGCCTCAACACTCAGTGAGGCCCTCTGCAATTTAGTGAGACCCTGTTTCCAAATAAGAAATAAAATCGGGCTGGCAGTATAACTTGGAGGTAGAATGCCTCTGGGTTCAATCCCCAGTACCAAAAATATAAATAAATAAAAACAAACTGATATATGGTAGAGAAAAATCTCTTAGCAAAATAGAAAATAGCTCCCTAAAATATAGATGGTTCCATAACAGTACCTCTGCTGCTGTTAAAATGATGAGGTAGAGCTATATTTGTTGACATGACAGGATATTGGAGGTGTATCACTGAGTGGGAAAGTGGGTTTTATTTTTCTATTATTATATTGTATCATTGATACAAAATGTTTTTATTGATCTCATTGATATAAAAATAGTGATTAAATATTCCTTGACAGCCATTTTGCAAGCAATTCTGCCTTCCTGGGGCTTACATGGGTGTGTGTGTGTGTGTGTGTGTGTGTGTGTGTGTGTGTGTGTGTAAGAGGGGAAGTGCTAATGTGTGTGGGAACAAATGTTTATATTTGAGTAAAATAATATAGAAGTGAAAAAATACCAAGGATACCAACATTTAAAAACTTGTCTTTATAGGGATAACAAACAAATAAAAAAAAAAACAACAGATCAGTGGTTACTGAGGTTAGGGGAAGGAATTCACTATATAAAAGGGAATGAGGGAACTTGGGGTATTGATGTAACATTCTGTATCTTAATTGTGGTTTTATAATTATATGTGTTTGATAGAACTTATAAAACTGTTGATTACTTCAAATAAAACATATGTCTTTGGGTGGGAAGTATGCTTTTGTTTTATTTTTCTTGTCTCTTCCCCACTTTTTAAATGTATAATGAATATGCATTGTTTTGTAAAATAGAGAACAAAGTTATTTTGAAAAATGATAACAAATGGACTTCCTCTAAAGCTAAATCTGTTAACTCACAGCTAATAGCAAGGCTGCTTTTCCTATTGGTAACATTAAGAAGATTGTTTTTATTTTCTGTTCCTGAGTAATGGGTAATTTTTACAAAATCCTTTTTTTTTGTGGCATTTGCTTTTGGTTTTGAATATGGGTTTAAGGGTCAAATCTCGAGATACCAGTCAAAATGCAAAGCTTTACCATGAATTCCAGGCTTCGGGGAAGTAGAAATTTACCCAGCTTTCTCATCCCTCGCCCTTTCTGAGCTCTTGTCAGCCTTTCTCTCTGGAAAGCCAGAGATGTCTGTTGTTATCTCTCAGACTGTTGTGAGGCAGTCTTACGTTCTTACCTTGTATCTCTCCTGGAAATGGGTATGTAAACAAAGCTTTTTCTCCTTTTTATTTAGAAATATCTCTTTCTCATGGGACAATTGAGAAAATTAGTGAGGTAACAAATATGTACAAAATATTAGCTTTTTATTGTACATTTATAGTGTTTCTAAACCACTTTGATAAGTATAAATCTGCAAAATCAACCAATAGGTAATTAAAGTCGGTTGTAATTGTTTCTGTTGTATATGCGGCTATTAGGAAGAAAGTTAAGTTTATTGTACACTAAATACGGGCTTTTACAAATAATTTTATTGTTCTTTTATATAGTTGATGTCTTAAAGAAAATTGACATTCCATCTGTCTTTATTGGTGAATCATCAGCTAATTCCCTGAAAGATGAATTCACATATGAAAAAGGGTAAGTAATAAATATAAAAAATAATCACATAACTTAAAATTCTTTTTATTTGGGTAGAATTATATAATGTTAATTGTAGTCAAGATTATACTATAGAATGAACTGTATTGTGCTAAATTATCCCTTTTTAATTCATTATAATTAAGACTTGCTGTATTGTATTATTTCTTCTGTGTATGATTATATACATATATAAATATATATTTTTTGGTGGTACTGTGGATTGAACCCAGGGGCATTCTGCCTCTGAGCTATACCCCCAGCCCTATTTTATTTATTTATTTATTTTTTTGCAGTACTGGAGATTGAACCCAGCGGCATTCTACCTCCGAGCTCCACCCCCCCAGTCCTATTTTTTATTCTTTATTTTGAAACAGGGTCTCACTAAGTTGCAGAGGGCCTCACTAAGTAGCTGAGGCTGGCTGCGAACCTGGATCCTCCAGTCTGAGCCTCCCAAGTACTGGGATTACAAGTGTGCGCCACCACGCCCAGCTCCTTTATTTTTTTATTTTTGAAGCAAGGTCTCACTAAGTTATGGAGGGCCTGGCTAAGTTGCTAAGGCTGGCCATGAACTAAAGTACTAGGATTAAAGTACTAAGTACTATACTTCGTACTGAACCAAGTAGTAGGATTACAGGTGTGTACCACCATGCCCAGTTCTGATTATGTATTAAAAATATACTCATGGTAGAGAAAGTTGATAATGTTGGTACCAATGTTGCTGAAACAATAAAACTTTCCATTTTTTTTGTTTAATCAAACCACTGGTATTTAAAAACAATGCAGTTTACGTTTTCCTTGAAGAAATGTGTGTGTGTGTGTGTGTGTGTGTGTGTGTGTGTGTATGTGTGTGTGTCTGTAGTAGGGATTGAATCTAGGGCCTTGCACATGCTAGGCAAGCACTCTGCCACTGAGTGACATCCACAGCCCTTTTTAATATTTTAAATTTTGAGACAGTATCTCTCTAAATTGTACCCAGGTTGGCCTTAAATTTGCGATCCTTCTGCCTTAGCCTCCTGAGCAGCTAGGATTACAGACATATACCACAGCACCTGGCTTATATTTTATTTAAAAGAAATTATTTTATAAACATAGAATCCGCCGGGCGTGGTGGCGCAAGCTTGTAATCCCAGTACTTTGGGAGGCGGAGACCGGAGGATCCGGGTTCGCGGCCAGCCTCAGCTTGCACCCGCGTGTGCGTGTGCGCGAGTGTTCTCTCCCTCTCTCTCTCTCTCTCTCTCTCTCTGTCTGTCTCCCTCTCTCTCTCCCTCTCTCTACTTAGTGAGGCCCTCCACAACTTCGTGAGACCCGGTTTCAAAATAAAGTATAAAAAATAGGGCCGGGGGCGTAGTGCGGAGGTAGAACACCCCTGCGTTCAATCCTCGGTACCGCAAAAAAAACCAAAAAAACCCCCAAAAACAGAATCCAAAATACAGTAAAATATAAGCCTTTAGCTTCCCCCCATATTTGATTACTTATATTAATTAATAGTAATGTGTCATTAAATGGAACCATACAATACATAATATTTGTAACTTGCTTTATTTACTTAATATGACTCTTTTCACATTAATACATGTCCACAAAATCTTTTATTCCACCTCGTGGAGACATGTACTGAGGATTTAGAAAATTTTTAGATTTTAAAAGTTAAGTAACATTCCAAATAGGATTTGAGGCAATATCCCATTGTTAAATCAGTGTAACCACAGAGAATTTTTTTATTGATGTGTTGTAATTATACATCATAGTGAGGTTCAGAGTGATAGAAATATATATGCACACAGCACTCGTTGTATATTTCCCTTGGAGTCTCACCCCACTCCCTCCCCTTCCCCATACATAATATTAACATTGATATTATTTCATGTATGAACAAAGGATTATTTGAACTGTTTCCATCATCACACTTCCCCTTTCACCTCCTTCCCTCCCTCCCCAAGTCCCCTTCCACTATTCTACTAGTATCCTCATTTATCTGAAGTCCTTTTTGTTTCCCAGTTTCTCTCTAGCTTCTACTTATGAGTAAAAACATGACTCTTCACTTTCTGTAACTGGCTAATCTCAATTAGCATAATGTTCTTAAGTTCCATCCATTTTCCTGCAAATGGAATAATTGTGCTCTTCTTTATGGTTGAATAAAATTCCATTGTGTTACATCATAATTTTGTAATCCATTCATCTGTTGACAGACACATAGGCTGGTTCCATAATTGGGCCGGTTCCACAGATTGGCTATTGTGAATTATGCTGCTATAAACACCGACATGCATGTGTCGCTATAATATTCTGACTTCAGTTCCTTTGGGAAGAACCCCAGGAGTGGTATAGCTGGGTTATATGGTGGTTTCATGTAACCACAGTGTTACATGGAACCTCTACACTGATCTCGATAGCAGTACTAATTTGCAGTCCCACCAACAGAGTATAAGAGTTCCTATTTCCAACATTTATTATTGTTTGCATTCTTGATGATTGCCATTCTAACTGGAGTTAGATGAAATCTCAGTGTCATTTTGATTTCCATTTCCCTGATAACTGCAGAGAATTTATAAGTATTTTCATGTCAATTTAAGCTGACTATTAAATGAATTTTAAACATTTTATACACACACACACACACACACACACACATATGCTAGGGATTGAACCCAAGCAGATATTATATTTTAAAGCTTTTTAAGTTTCAGAATTTTGCATAAGGGACTGTAGACCTGCACATATAAATTTGACCTATCTAACCATCTGTCTGTGTCTCTAACCTATCCTCAAGCCAGCCAGCCAGCCAGCCTGCCTGCCTTCCTTCCTTCCTTCCTTCCTCCTAGCATGTACATACATACACACACACATACTAGGATATGTATATATATGCTAGCTCAATGTGTATATATATGTTTACATTTCATTGGTGCATTGTAATTACACCTCATAGTGAGGTCCAGAGTGATGGGAACATACACGCACACAGTACTTGTTGGGTGTTTCCTGAATGCACACTGTTGCTTCTTATTTAAATTGAGGACTACAGGATTTTAACTCATTTATCTTAAATCTCCTTATTTTTTCATATTCCATCCCTAACACTGGGCACAGTGACTGCATCATAGTAGGTATTCAATAAAGGCTGGTGAAATTAAACTGCTTTTGCACTACCTCAGGATTCCTCAATAAGACAGAGGAGTGTACTAGCAGAAAAACTGGTGTGCCACCAATAGGGACAACGGGCTGAGCACTGTGCCCATCTAGTAGGGGATGTAGGATGTTTGATGAGACAGCCAGGAGCTCTGACTGAAAGGGGCCAGTTCAAGCAAGTAGTCAGCTGTGCAAGTATCCAGTGACCTCAGGTTGTTGCCCTTAAATTTGATCTACAGAACAGAAGGGCTGTGGTGTGTGGCTGTAAATCCACTGAGCTCAGTAGTTAGTTGGTGGGGATTGGTTTTCAGAAAGACCAGACAACAGGGGCTTCCTGGGTGAATAGGTGAATAGGGGAATTTAGACAAGTTGTTGTTATAAAGCTTAGGTCTCCATACCTGGTTTGAAATTAGCCTGGGAATCATGCAAAGGCAAATAAGACCATTCTTTATTTCCTGTGTTGTTTCGACTTTGTTTCAGTGATCAAATATTAGCTGTAGCGCTCATGGAGTGTACTATGTTGAGGAGACAGTGTGTTAGATACTTAGAAAGCTATTTAAATACCTCCTTTATCACGCACAGATTAATCTGGGACTAGGACAAGGGTGAACCTGCAGGCCCAGCTGTGGGAGACCTGGGTAAACAGGAAATAGAAATGAAGCTGGAAGGACCACCGTCACCATCTCCACCAGTAGCAATTTGGTTAAGAAGCAGTGTCTTGAATGTGCATTGAGCTTTTAATTCAAGATACATAAAACCTGTTATCAATTATAGACTATTTAAAAACCTCATACTGTATCTTAACAGAAAACTAAAATGATTTGAAATACAGCAGACAAGCATTAATAGAATGTATGGAATGTTAGATTTAGAATCCAGACCATTGAATCCTAACAGTGCTTCTGGAAAATTCTGGAATTGATTCTATTTTTGTATTTATAAACACACAGGAAATTTCTACTTAAGTGTATTAATTTCTAGTTTACTGGGACTTCCTGATTTTTTTTTTTAGCTTGTTTCTTCTCACCTGGCAGCTCTGTTTATTTCTGAGCAATCCTGGGGCTTGTCTCATAGGACAGTATTTATCTCATACAAGCTTAATGCATTAGAAAGTCATAAACATAAAAAGAGAAGAAAAAGACCAAATATAAGGTATAAAGCCTTTCGTATTGGAGAATACTAAGAAGTTGCGATTGGTTAAGTTTAGGGTTAAGTTTAGGTTAAGTTTAAGTTTAGGGTGTGCGTAGTCTGGCTTCTAAATCCTGGCAGTGTTGAATGACAGCATGCTGGTGCAGGAGGAGGAAGGTCACTGAGGATCAGCATCGCATAGAAAGGGCCTTTCTACTCAGGAGTGGTGCCATTGGCTCAGCGTAGTTTCAGAGGGTTTGTGCCAAGAACAGAGACATTATTTACAGAGTTGGTCTCTTGCTGGCAGAGATGGTAACAAACAGATAAGCCAAGGCCCGCTGCTGCTTTTTCTTTATTCACTGATGATATATCCTTTACTTTAGTATTTTATATAAAGCTACAAAAATGCATGTGAAATTCTTTGTTATCCTATACCATTCCACTGGAAAGTGGAAGTAAAAAAGTCACTTGAAGCTGGGCATGGTGGCACACGTTTGTAATCCCAGTACTTGGGAGGCTGAGACAGGAGGATGGCAGGTTCGAGGACAGACTCAGCAAATAGTGAGACTCTCATTAACTTAGCGAGACCCTGTAGTGGATTGTATTATAATGACTACATAACCTTAAAACATTTGTTCTTGTTTTTATTTAGCATCACAATTTGGCAACTCTTATTAATTCTTAATTATTAATTTTTTTCTTCTAGGGGCCACATTATCTTAGTTCCAGAATTTAGTCTTCCTCTGGAATACTATCTAATCCCCTTCCTCATCATAGTGGGCATCTGTCTCATCTTGATAGTCATTTTCATGGTAGGTAATTTAAGTGTTAATAATTATGAAATATACTATGGATGGATCTAAAAAAAACATTGTATTGGGTGAGAGAAGCCTTACATGAAAAAGTACATATTGTATGAGGCTATTTATATGCAGTTCTGGCAAAGGTAAAGATAAATATAATTGGAAAAAAATCAGAACAGTGATTGCCCCTGGGGGACATAGAGGGGTGAGGGGCTTGCTGACAGTGTTATGAGGACCTTCCAGGGTTGAGAGTCATACTCTACATCTTGATAGAGGTTTGGGTTACACAAATGTATGGCATTTGGTTGAATCCATCACATTGTGTACCTAAAATTTTGTGCATTTCATTGTATGTAAATTTTACCTCAAAAGACAACAAAGAACTGTAAAAAAAACTATACTTTTAAGTATTTTGGAAAAAGTATACTGATACTTGCAACTTACTTTGAAATGAATTGTAAAAAGTTTAACAGGAAGCCAGGCATTGTGGTACATGCCTGTAATCCCAGTACTTGGTGAGACCCTGTTACAAAATAAAAAATAAAATAGGGCTGGAGGTATAGCTCAGAGGTAGAATACCCCTGGGTTCAATCCCCAGTACTGCAAAAACAAAAACAAATTAGCAGAAAAAAAGTAAGATGATGTATTGATGGGGAGATCAAGGAATTGACAGATATGTGATAAAAGTATAGTAAAATGTTAATTATAGAATCTAGGTAGTAGATATTTAGGTATTTATTATAAAATTCTTTCAACTCTTCTGTATGTTTGAGAATTTCCATTCTAAAAATGTAAAGAAAGAATATGCAGGCCTTGAGGTTAAGGGGATGACATATTGCTTCTACAAAACAGTAATGCCAGAGTAGAGTTGCAGAACTCTTAGCTGGTCTGTGAAGTCAAATTGACTTTGATAATAATACTAAGATAAAACCGGGCATAGCGACGCATGCTTGTAATCCCGGTACTTGGGAGGCTGAGACAGGAGGATCACAGGTTTGAGGACAGCCTCAGCAAGTAGTGAGACTCTCATCAACCTAGTGAGACCCTGTTTTCAAAATAAAGAATAGAAAATAGGGCTCGGAAGTAGAATGCCCCTGGGTTCAATCCCCAGTACCACACACACACACACAGACACACACACACACAAAATTAAAAAAAAATAATACTAGGATATATTTGCCTTTGTCACCTTCATTCTTTTTTTTTTTTTTTTGCGGTACTGGGGATTGAACCCAGGGGCGTTCTACCTC
>PVJS01012980.1:0-17845 GCA_004027185.1 Glis glis
TACCACTGAGCTACCTTCCCAGCCCTCTGCAATCTTTCATTAACCTTTCACAAGATGCTTGAGAGCCCAATGAAGATAATTTTCCTCACTTTTGCCTAAAAGGCAGCTTTATTACTTACTATTAGACTACAGATAGACTTTTATTTTGAAAAGTATAAATGGTCGGTGTATTTATATAAAATATATACCTGGACTTTTAAGGAATTATAACAGAAAAGTGGTGGCTGTGTCATAGCTGGGTCTTCAGTGTTAACTACTACCATTTGACAAAAATAACAGAACTAATTAATTTAAATCCACTTCCTAGAATGGTAAAATCTATATATCATAAAGTTTGACATATTTAAAATATCCAAGGGACTCATGGGTGAAATAATAGAGGAAAAATGCAGTATTCATAAAATACACACCTGTCTTTCATTAATTGATAGAGGTTTTCTTTCATATATTCAAATATAAAATAAAGATGGTCATTTTCTCTAATAACTTCTTTTAGTTTGATCACATTGGCATGATTAAGTTTCTTCAGAGACTGCAAAAGAGCAAAGTATTACAATTCTTAAAGCAAATTTATAGATATTGGCAAAATCTCATCAATACTAGATATGATTACCTTAAGTAATTTTGCATTTCTTCTAGATTCCTTAATGAATTACATTTAACATCTACATAATTTAAAAATATCTTAGAACACCTATTTAAGGCAAGCAGTAAATGTTTTAAGTAATTAATAAGTGCAAAAATAAACCAGGTCAAGAATAGCTGCCAAACTTCTCATCTGTCACTTTTTTCTTCTCAGTCTATTGAATACGTTTAACTTTTTTTCTGACTTAACCACATGAAACTCCATGTGAATGTCTCCAAAAATTTATCCAAGTCATACAGCAAAAATGATCAGGAAACAGTAGGTAGCAATTTAAAAAGTTGTCTTTCTTTTAAAATATGAATTTAAAATGCTCGTTTAAAAGTGAAAGATAAATTCCCAATATGAAAACACAATTGTTTTCTTTTCTCCACTAATATAAGAGCAAGAAGAAATGAGAAACTGCTTTAGGGAAGTTTAAAAAAAATTTAAGCCTAATTATCTTTGGGATGCTTTGCACAGAGAGTAGACTCATCTCCTTCGCTACTGTCTTCAGGCATGAGGTAGAGTTAGGGCTTTGAATTCTTTTCCTCTCTAAGATTTTACCTTAACTTCTCTCAAGTTCATACATTCATCCCAAGAATAGAATTTTCTCTTCATCCTGAAATAAATAAAGAAACATTCAATGTATGGGGTTGAGATTCCAAGGTACAAATTACACCTTTGTCTATGCCCATAGGTGGGCTCATTGAGGACAACGAAAACCTCAGAAATGGAATTACCTCTCAAGACCTTCAAGGGCAGAGAGCTTAAAAAACATTTATTTAATGAGGTGAAGGAATCTTCCTACAAGCTTCTACCATGAAGTGTATGTTATATTTTTTAAAAATTTAAAATGTATTTCTGAGTCTTGGTTTTCTCCCCATTGTTGTTGTTATTATTATTATGAGACAGGGTGTCACTATGAAGACAGAAAAAGAACTTTCAGGAAGACAGAAACATCTAGGCATCTAGGAAGACCTGGCTGATGGAGGAAATAAAAGGCCAGTTCCTGCCGGGCGTTGTGGCGCATACCTGTAACCCAGTACTTGGGAGGCTGAGAAAGGAGGATCGCAGGTTCGAGACCACAAAACTCCAGATCTCTTGATATGTCAGAAAAATAAATCACTTATTTAAGTCATTGGTTCTGTTATTCGCTGTTAGTTTATGTATGTGTTACAGGCAGTGTGATGGATCCTAACTAATACAGACACGTTTCAGGCACTAGTTACTACCTGTCTTCCAGTTGAGCACTTCTCCTTTTCTAGATCTTTCCCTTGGGTTTAGGTGTTTTCTACACTCTCCTCGTCCCCTCTATTTCTGGGGTAGCTCCTTCTCAGTCTTCTTTGTAAGACCCTATTCCAGTGTCCACCTTTTATATGCAGGGGTTTCTCAGCAATCTGTATGGGGACCTCTTTGCTTCCCCTTCTTTATAATTTCTTCTTTATAATTTCAGTTACCATCTGTAGACTAATTCAGGTTGTGTATCCCTTATCTGAAATGCTTGGGGCCAGAAGTATTTCACATTTTGGGATATTTGTGTATATATGATGAGATATCTTGAGGATGAGACCCAAGTTTAAATGTGAAATTCATTTATGTTTCGTATACACCTTATACATGCAGACTGAAGGTAATTTTATACAACATTTTTTAGTGTGCCTGAATTTTAACTGTGGCCACATGTGACTACACAGAAGGTCACCTGTGAAATTTTCCACTTTTGGTAGCACATTGGTGCTCAAAAAGTTTCAGACTTGGGAGTATTATGGATTTCAGATTTTTGGATTAGGAATGCTCAACCCGTAATTCCAAATCATCAGGCTGGGCCTCTGTTTTGAGCTTTAAATGCAAATATTTGTTTGCCTATAGTCATTATGCCCAAAACAGAACTCAGCTTTACCCCTAAGCCTGTGACACCTCCTTCCTGTCATGATGAATGGCACTACCAATGCCCTTTAAACCAGAATCCCAGGGATTAGCTGGGACTATTCCCCCTTTTTTACTCTTTTTCTCTATACCCAGTTACCAATTTCTATAGAACCTGCCTCCTTTGACTATGTCCATCCCCAACGCTGTTTTCCTAGACCAGACCACCACCACCTCTAACCAAAATGACTGAGTCAGCCTTCTAACTGGTCACCTGTCTCTATCCCTGACCTCTGTCTTCTGCTTAAAATTTTTCATGACAAAGTTGGGCAGGTGTGGTGGTGTGCACCCAGCCTACAATCCCAGTACTTAGGAGGCTGAGACAGAAGGATCACAGGCTTAAGGCCAGCCTCAGCAATTTAGCAAGACTCTCAGCAACCTAGCAAGATCCTGTTTCAAAATAAATAAATAAATAAATAGATAGGACTGGGGATGTACCAGAGGTAGAATACCCAGATTTACTCCTCAATACCAAAAAAAAAAAAAAAAAAAAGATCAGGACACAGACACACACCAAGGGAAGACCCTGGGAGGTCACAGGGAGAAGGCGGCCATCCGCAAGCCAAGGAGAGAGGCCTCGGGAGGAACCAGCCCTGCCCACACCTGGACCCCAGACTTCCAGCCTCCAGTACAGCGAGGAAGCACATCTCTGTTGTTTAAGCCACTCAGTCTGTGTACAACTGTAGAAAACCAACACCATGAGCCACACTGGAGTGGATCGGCCAGCCCCAGTCAGGCTTCCCAACCACTGCAACCTTGGCCAGTATCTGAGTGCCACCATATGAGAGACCCAAGCCAGAGCTACCCAGTTAAGTCACTTCTAGATTCCTGAACCCCAGAACTGTGTCAAATAAATAAATGTTTGTTCTTATTTTAAATCACTAAGCTTTGGGGTATTTTGTTAGGTAGCAATAGATAAATACAACAGATTTTTTTAAATGAACAATAATTAATGCTATTTAATTGGCATGGTCAGGAAAATACCATATGCCATTCAGAACTCAACTTGACAGTCTAAAAACCATCTTATTTGAGGCCTATTATCTTAAGGAAATAATAAGCTATACTCTGTACTCAGCTTTAAATTTGAAAAACATTTAGTACTTTTAGTTTCAGTCTAAAAGTATTATGCATAACAAGTAGAGCACTTAAATTTTGCATTTTTCAATGTATCTGGACAAAGCAGAAAATTAAAGTAACATACACTAAAATCAGCAGAATATTCCTTTTTGGCAATTTTCCTTTTCCCAGAATAGCATTCCTCATTAGTTAAAGTAGCATGGGGTCTCAGCTGGACCTCTCTTTGTACCTGTATCTTATTCTCAAGCAAGCAAAGGAAAACAGAGATCAGAGATTGACAGGTGAGCTTGCCAGTGATGTGTGCATACCTCTTGATAGCCACCAGCTCCCCAGATTCGTTACTCTTGCCCATGAGCACACTCCCGTAGGTGCCGTCCCCCAGCTGTCTCATGGTTGTATATCGGTTCATCTTGGAAAAATAATGCAGCAGCAGTTGTTGCTCAAAATGACTTCTTTGTTGAATATAAACTTAAATACTTCTTTATTTTTATTCGCTTTTGCCCTCACTCTGTTGTTGCTACACTGGTGACAGGTTAGGCATCCTTAAATATAGGCTCTTCCTCAAGATTATGTAGGTTCATGAGATACAGCAATAAGGAATCTGGCAAAGAAACACTGCTTCCATTCTTATGAACATCCTATAAGAAACAAAAGTAAAATGAATTTTCATAAGCATCTTTGCAAAGCATTTACTGGCAACCTAGAGCACAGAGAAAAATGATGAATAATTAAACGCAATTTGTCAGCAAGTCATTTGTTCTATGTGGAAGTTCACCTATAACAGACTGATAAGATTCATTTTTTGACTGTTTCATTTACATTACATACTATGCTATTTATGTTGTGATTGTTCAGTATTGGCTTAATGATTTGGATGACTTTTATTGTATATAATATATATTATTCCAATAAAACCTTGGAAAGTATGACATCTAAACTACATTTATTCTTTGAATCAATTTTTTCACCATACTTAATTTAGCATAATAAATTTAAAATTATATTCTTTGTAAAAAAATTCCCAGACAAATACAACTACCCCAATTAGGCAAGATAAATACAAAGCAAACTTGTTTTAGGTGAAGAGAATTATATTTTTGCTTGTAATCCCAGCACTTTGGGAGGCAGAGACGGGATGATCCGGGTTCAAGGCCAGCCTCAGCTCTCTCTCGCTCTCTCTCTCTCTCTCTCTCTCTCTCCCTGTCTCTCTCTCTCTCTCTACTTAGTGAGGCCCTCCGCAACTTCGTGAGACCCGGTTTCAAAATAAAGTATAAAAAATAGGGCCGGGGGTGTAGCTTGGAGGTAGAATGCCCCTGGGTTCAATGGGTTCAATCCCGGTACCGCAAAAAAAAAAAACCTTCATATCCTATTTATATAATATGGTACTTTAATTTACATTGAACCAATTTAAGTACTGATGAGGAATTAGTATCACACTTGATTCACATAAAGAAATGAGAAAGGTAAGAGCTGGGTGTGGTGGCGCATGCTTGTAATCCCAGTACTTGGGAGGCAGAAACCAGAGGATCCAGGTTCACGGCCAGCCTCAGCTACTTAGTGAGGCCCTCCGCAACTTCGTGAGACCCGGTTTCAAAATAAAGGATAAAAAATAGGGCCGGGGGTGTAGCGCGGAGGTAGAACGCCCCTGGGTTCAATCCCCGGTACCGCAAAAAAAAAAAAAAAATGAGAAAGGTAAAACTCTGTTTATGCACACACACACACTTATGTCTATTTGGGAATACATGTGATTACTTTTGATGGCACTCAGGAGACAAGTGTAAAATTTTAGAAAACCATATCTTATTGAATTATTAAGAGTCTGGATTAGGAGAACAAAAACTAAGGCTTGAACCTCAGTCTAGCGTCCAACTTCCTGCACCCTGGGCAAAGCTTCCAATCTACTGCACCTCAGTTCACCTCACTGCAAAGCAAGGGCATTCGGCTCCAAAATCCTGTGAGACTATGAACATGTGTCTTCTAAACACTTTGAACCCCCTCAACTCAGAGTAGTTTTGCAATTATTGCAACAACAACAAAAAAAGACATTGATACACACACAAACTCTCATAACTGAAAGGAGGGCTAACACACCAACTAAAGTTTAGTAAGATTGGTATTTTCTTAACATTTCTTCATTATCACAATGACTCTTTGCCCCAGTGACACGTGTTTGAGTGGCATGGCACTAAACTGTCAGGGGCCAGGTAATGAGAGACCTATGTCACCCTGTGTCGGTGTCTCTCAACACTCCTTAGTCCTCCGACTGACTGGTGGCAGTGGGTAAATTTAGCAGCAGATGGGCTACTCTAACGTTCTTCCCAAGAGGCCAGCTCTTTTATACCACAATTCAGCATATCAAAATAGAAACCATCAGCAGAAATCCCTGTTTATTTCTTTGTACAATAAAACCTCCAGGAAATTTTTAGGAAAAGAGCCTATTTATAATGAGATTGTGTAATCTTCCAGGTATTCCAAACACAAATCACAGAAACAAAGCTGTAAGATCCCTGAAAGTCATTAAACTCAAAACTCTCTTTTGGTGGCTAATGTTTTCCTCCAAATGGATGCATGTTTATTTTCATTGAAACTAAGATGATATGTATCTTTAAACAAATAATGGAATAAACATAGGGCAGTAGATTGTATCCTTATAACCAATTATTTTCTACTCTTCCCGTACAGAATCATACAGCCCTGCCCTTGCCTTGCCCTTGACTTGCTGTAGTCTATGGTAGGAGTGTGTGCACATGTCCCACCCCTGCGTGGCCATGTGACTTACTCAGGCCAATGAAACACAAGCAGATGCAACACATACCACATCTGAGAAGAAGCTTCAAGAGCCCTGTGTACAACAGAACTTTGGGGGATTTACATGATGGGAGTATTCTGGAAAAACTATTGTGTGCTACATAATATTATTATTGAAAAATTGCCTGAAGAAAAAATCGTCTTTGTAAGTGGTCTTGATGTTACAAACAGACACTGATTCAAAACATTAAGGCATTAATATGGAAAAAGGCAACATCTTTGTACATGGTTCCTAACTAAAACACATTTTTCCCTATATAAGCCAACACTGTTTTGAAAGGTCTTAGGGGATGTTTGTTTTGTACTACATGTTATGATTTAACAAAACATGGAATAAAATATATTTGTTACCATTTAGGACTTTATTTAATCAGTCTTTTGCAATTTATTACCAGCACATTAGATTGTTTACCATTCTTTTCCAGCTACCCTAGTTAAGGAGACATATACCTTCTCTTTTATGGAAATGTGCTCTCTTGTAGCTTTACTAATCCTTTCTGGTTAAGTAGCAATATAGATAATACTTTTGTGGAAAAGGCCATCATGTTCCACATGTCATGATGATCGTAAAATAAAACTATGGAAGGATTAAATGACCTTTGCTTAAACAGACAATCAGTGACAGAGTCAGCCTAAGACTTACACTAGGCTTGAAGCTGTTTGGTTTTTTAGTGTAGTCTCTAGTTGAATAACAGCCCATTCTTATGCAACTGTGCCAGCTTTTATAATCACTGGTTCAACTAAAGGGACCATACCCTTTGCTCCAAAATCATGCAGCCTCGACCCTACAACTCAACACTAGTATTTCCCAGCCCAACTCCTTGCCCTGAAACACCAATATACTACTGGCTAAAGGGCAAGTACCTCTGGTACTACCCTCAACCCTGAAACCTGGGACTGCAGCTGGGTCATCAGATACTAAAAAGACGCTGAAAAATCACAGAAACAGTGAAGGGAGAGTATGAGACATTAGGATGAGAAGGTTAAGGTAAGCTCCCCTCATACAAAAATAATTCAGAAATGTAATGGTATAATAGCATCACCTTTTTTTCTTTTAGAATTTTACTGGTGCCATGTAATTATCCATTGTAGTGAGATTCAAAGTGATGCATTCATCTATGCACACAACATCTCTCTGTGAGATTCCCTCCACACCCCACCCCACTACCCCCCTCTTCTGTCTCCATGCATGCCAGTGAGACTGGTAGTCATACCTTCATATAGAAACATAACATTATTTGATCTGTTTCTTTCCTCAAGCCTCTTACCCCCCATCCACCCCCAATCCCCTTCTAGTGTTCTTTTGGCCTCTCTTCTCATTTAACTCAAGTCCTTTTTCTTTCCTATTTTCTATCTTTCACAAATAAGAGAAAACATACGACCCTTGACTTTCTGAGACTGATTTCCCTTAGCATAATGTTCTCTAATTCCATCCATTTTCCTGCAAATGACATAATTTTGTTCTTTATGGGAGAGTAAAACTCCATTGTGTGTTAAGTTTACCACATTTTCTTTATCCATTCATCTGTTGACAGACACCTGGGGTGGTTGCATAATTTGGCTGTTGTGAATTGTGCTGCTACAAACACGGGTATGCATGTATCTCTGTAACATTCTAACTTTCATTCTTTTGGAAAGATACTGAGCAGTGGTATAGCTGGGTCATATAGTGATTCCATTCCTAGTCTTTTGAGGAACTTCCATACTGATCTCCATAGTGGTTGTATTAATTTACAATCCCACCAACAGCGTAAAGGTATTCCTATTTCCCCATATCCTCGCCAACATTTTTTGTTTGTATTCTTTATAACTATCATTCGAACTGGAGTTAGATGGAATCTCAGTGTAATTTTGATTTGCATTTCCCTGATTGCTAATGATGTTGAACATTTTTTCATGTATTTGTTGGACATTTATATTTCTTCTTTTGAGAAGTGTCTATTCAGTTCAATTGCCCAATTTTGGTTGGGTTATTTGTTTTTGGGTTTTTGGTGTTAAGTTTTTTGAGTTCTTTATATAGTCTAGACATTAGGTCCTCTATTAGAGGAGTATCTGGCAAAAGTTTTCTCCCATTCTGTAATGGCATCAAATTAAAAAGCTTCTGCTCAGCAAAGGAAACAATCAAGAGCATCAATCACCTTTTAACCAAATTATTTTCATGGCAATGCCTAACCACCTAACCAAGGACAAACATAGAAGACACGAGGGGTAGAAAGAAATGAGACAATTCACAAAGTGACTCAGTGCTTGAGAGGGTGGAAGAGGGAGCTCCCCAGGGACATGGCTAGGGAGGGAAATGGGGGGTTATCCAGGAGTGGAAACAAGTTTACAGGTAGGAGTATACCAAAAACAATCAGCAAAACTCACCTTGCATTTGCCCAACAACCTGAAAAGGTGAAATTAACTGCTATTGAAATCATGGGCCACTACCATCACCCCTATCATGAGGTGAGACGGTGACCCTAAATCCACACCAGTACAGTCAGTAACACAGATCACTCAGGCGTTGAGGACTTTCTGCATGGCCTAGAAGCCCAACCATTTTGGACGGGCTACTGAGGAATCTTCATTCTAGGCCTAACTAACCAACTTCCACACAAACACCAGAAACACAAATTTCATTCCAGTTAAGAATAGCTATAAGATAGGTATAGGTTACAGTATACTTATATTTAGGGAAGAATAAACAAGGAACCCAACTATTTCCTAGCCTGTTTCTGTTTGAAGGGTGGGGTGATGAAGATTATGGATATGACATAGATTTTTAAATGGTCAGATTTGTAGCTCTGTGAGAATCTGTCCAGTTTAATTCCTACTTAACTTTTAAGTAAAACACTGTTACATACTGTGCTCTCAAACAAAAACTCTGGAAAGGCATCTTTTGAACCATGTTAACTACAAAATAAATAGCTCTTCAGAGTGAGAAGCTGATTATTTCAACTGTTGTTTGTATCCTCTGAAAATATATAGACAATGGTCTAATGTAAAAAGGCATAGATATAACTGAGCATGGTGGCACACGCCTGTCATCATAGCTGCTTGGGAGACTGAGGCAAGAGAGTTGCAAGTTGAGGCCTGCATGGCCAACTTAGTGAGAGTCCTGGCTCAAAAAAAAAAGGTAGTTTTTTTAAATCAATATTCAAATATACCTACTCACAGATAGCACATACACAACTACCTTTATCAATATAGTATAGCAAGGTCCTAAGCTAATTACTCTCAAAAGGCAGTATATATAACTTAAAACATAAAGTGCCTATGGTTCTTGGGCTCACACAGTAATACTTCTCTATAAGGTATATCTATTCTGCTTTGTTGGTCTATGGAAAACGAATTCTGCAAAATAGGGATGTATTTAACACAGTTTCTTATGTATGTGAATATATATGAGATATGTATGCAACGACACCACAAAACCCAAGTAAATGTAATACAACTATGATCCTCAACTAATAGAGTTGTTAGGAACTCAGGATTTTCTACGATATAGCTACAGTAGTTACTTTTGAGTTAAACAGCCTTATATTGTGATTTTTAAAAAAAGACATTTACTTAAACTTCAAGTATAGACTTTCACTAAATAAATACCCTTTTACTTTACCTCTTATTTCAGGTTTCTTATTTTTATCTAAGTGCACAGTTACTGTTTAAGTGCACAATTACTGTAAACTGGGCTTTATTCTCAACAGCTTTTGCCTGCTAATAAGGGATTAGATAGGATTTAAAAAGATTAGCATGGAGGGCAAATGGAGGGTAAAACTGTGTCTGGCAATCATAGAACAGATAAAGTTTGGATAAATATGAATAAAGATGCATTAGTAGATATAACTTGTTTTAGTAGAACATACTACCATGATATCACTCTGAGACTGGCATTAACATTTGTAAAACAAAACTGTAATTAACATTTTTTTTTTGCGGTACCAGGGCGTTCTACCTCCGCGCTACACCTCCAGCCCAATTTTTTTTTTATACTTTATTTTGAATAACGGGTCTCACAAAGTTGCGGAGGGCCTCACTAGGTAGAGAGAGAGAGAGACAGAGAGAGAGAGAGAGAGAGAGAGAGAGAGAGAGAGCTGAGGCTGGCCACGAACCCCGGATACTCCGGTCTCCGCCTCCCAAAGTACTGGGATTACAAGCGTGCGCCACCACGCCCGGCTGTAATTAACATTTTTAAAAGTACTACTTTGGTTAAAAAAATTTCAAACCAACCAAGTGGTGTGTTTATAGAAATTGGGAGAAGAGTTATTATAATGGGAAAGAAAGATTGTCTTAACCCATTAAGTCTTGAATTTTCAATTCTGTGAATATTTCAATAAAATGGACACATGTGCATTAAAATAAGTTGGAAATCATAGTCTGGAGTTTATATATTCTCCATTATCATTAAGAACAAAAACACAGATAGTCCTATAAGTAGGACACCTGGACCAGATAGTATCTTTTACATATATAAGCCTTCCTATACATAAGGTATTGAGTAAAGATGATATCTGGGACACTGGAACAAAATATTTAATAAATATTTTTTATTTATGAAAAAATAAAAGCACAGTGCTCTGTGCTAACATTCATAAGTTATTTAAAAACTAAATTAAAGAAACAAACAAATGTACACCAAGGAAGAGATCAAACATCCTGCCCAAGGTTTGCTCAGTGTAGCAGCAGGTGCCTCCTTCAGGGGAAGTTTCTCCCTCCCCATCACTGCCCAAACAAAGGCTGATAGTAACTTGTGTCCCCACTGCTATTTTGACTCAGTGGGTTGTTTTTCTGATTAAAATAAGTCTGATAACTTTCGGTGCCCTCTATGAGAATTCTATTATCATTAGAGCAAATATCTGTTCATTTAAAAAGACAATCTAAACACAATCACATACATTTCTTCCTTTGTGGAATTGTGATTATAACCACTCCCAAAACTCAACTCTTAAAATGTATTATTTGCAGTAAAGGGGCAGTTTTTGTCACACACGCTCTGATCTCTCTCCAAAATCCAGGGCCCTTAAAAAGCCTCCAGGGGCCGGTGTCACGCAGGTTTGCCGCGAAGGCATCGTCTGGGGCCCTGCGTGTCCGGCTCCCACGGGTGGGCGACCCTTGGCACCCTGCACCAGGTTCTAGGACCCTCGCTGCGGAGGGCTCGGCGGGGCGCCTGCCACCTGCCTCTCATCTGCGATGCACCGGCGCGGGCCGGGTTCGGACTCAGTCTCTTTCTTCTCCCTCCTTTTTATTTTCTAACAGTTCAGAACTCAATCCCGCTTCCTCTCGGAGGCCCAGTCCCGCCCCTCGCCCCTAGTAAGTTTCCCCTCCACCCCTGGGCTGCAGCGGCGGAGAGGGGAGAGAGGAGGGGTGTCAGGGGTACTTCGGGGGTGGTCTCTCACACTGACGGATGCCCACCGTCCTCCTCCCCTCCCGACGACCCCCGCCGCGCAGAGGGCCGGAAGGTGGCGGAGGGGCGGGGGCCGCAGCCCCGCAGGCCGACCCTCCTCCCGCCCGCTCCTCCATCCCGGACCCTCCTCCGTCCCTCCTTCCCCTACCGGCGTCCAGGTCCCTCCCGTCACTCCGCAGAGATGGGCCCCGATAGGACTGGGCACCGAGGGGACATGCCGGGCCGGCCTCGCAGGACAGGCGTGGGCTGGGTCGGACAGAGGGTGGCGGCCCCACAGCCCGCTCGGGATTACCTGCCCGCGCCGGCCGCTTACCTCGTTCACTCCCTTGTGAAGCTCGGGCGTCTTGTGTGTTTCATCTCCTAGGAAACGGCGGGCGCGCGCCGGCCCGCGCGCAGCCCGGCCCCTGCGCCCCGCCCACCGGGGGCGTGACCTATCAGAACAAGCCCCGCCCTCGAGGGGGCGGGACTTCAGGGAACCCCTTGACCGCCTATTGAAGTAGTACTTTTTGCTGTTTAGATTTGGGGCCTGGGAGAGTTTCGATTACCTGAGGTTCTTTATCAGTTTGGTTTGGCATTTATTTTGGCTTTGCTCAGATTCATTCTACAAAGTCTTGATTCATTACATCTGGTCTGGGCAGGATAAAGAAGGGCGCGTGTTTGCCTCCTACTTGCCCTCTAGAGCACTTTCTGTTGCCTGGTGAAGCACTGCTCTTATACTGCAGTTCCTTATATCTGTAGATTCCTCGGGTATTACTTCCTGGGTTGCACTTCTCTAAGTTTGTTTTCATTTATTCGTTCAGAGAACCTACTCAGCCCCAGTGGCAGGGTTAGACATAAATGAATGAATGTGTGAATAAATGAGTAAATAGCAACTGGTCCAGAGTTGTGAGAGGAGAGCACACTTGTGTTACTGCAAAAAAGTTCAGATGGGCTGGAAGAAAGAACCATGAGTCAGAAGCAGGAGAGCTGAGGGGGCGGCATATCGACTCAGGCCTTAGTGATTCTCCTAGGTGTGGACTTGAGCTTGGCACTGATAATAGTGTCAAGATAGAGCAGACACGCTCTTGTCCCCCTCGAAGCTTGTAGTGAACAAGCAGAGTAGAACATGTTAGATCATAGACGTCTTAATATGCCCATTTAGTCAGCCTAAGTTTTAACACATGTCAAAGGGGAGAACCAATGAAGAATCACTCATGGAGCAACACGTTCAGATTTGCATTCCAGAAAGATCACAAGAGCAGCAGTGGGTGGGTGACTTTGAGCAGCGAGTCCGGAGGAGAGAGAGAAAAGAGGCTATTGCGAGGGCTTGGGAAGAAATGATGAGGATCCAGCTCTATCCGTGATGATGAGATGAGACCCAGAGGGACAGAATTCAAGGGTTGTTTCGGAGTTAAAATTGACAGGAGCATCTGGCTCAGAGGAGTGGTAGGTACTAGTGTTCACAACCAAGTTAAGAAGTATTGGAAGAAGATTAGGGGATGGAGGGGTGGGAGACAACAAGCCCAGTTTTGAAACTGTCGAGTTTGAGGAAAACCCAATTGGAGGTTATAAGAAGACAGTTTGAAATACAGGTTTGTAACTTAAGGTCTGTCAGAAGTGCAGGTGAAAATACAGATGTGCTGGATACTGTGGATGAAGTCATGGATATAAACAGCAAGATGAAAAGAGGACTGGGATTCTGGAAAATACCATCTTTTTAGAAGCAGGGAAAGAAAAATGAAGGTGAGGGAGAGAAAGACTGTAAAAGAAAAGTCAGAGAAGTGCTATTCCACACCCGCCATGAAGTGTATTCCACACACACCATGGAATAGTATTCAGCCTTAACTTATACCACATTGAATAAAAGTATTCATCAATTCCTGATGGATAAAGACTTATTTATGAAAGGCAAATACTTTAAATGTTTAGAAAAGTATATTTAAGAGTATATTTATGGCTTTGGGGTAGGTAATGGTTTACTAAACAAGACACAAAAATGTCAACTCTAAAAGAGAAGTAATAAGTTAGACTACATTGAAATTAAGATATTCTGTTTACCACAAGATGCAAAGGGAAAATATAAGTCATAAGTATAGAGAAAATATTTACAGTATAATCATAAAATAACTAAAATATACTATATTTGCTAATAAATATATAGTAATGAATATTGTGACTACACATGAAATCTTATGTATCAAAAGAAAGCAACAGGGGATGGGGATGTAGCTCAGTGGAAGAGTGCTTGCTTAGCATGCGTGAGGCTGGGTTCAATCCCTAAGTACCAAAAAAAAAAAAAAATAAAAGACAATGAACTAAAAAGAATAGTGAAGCCGAGCCGGCAGTGGTGGTGCACACTTGTAATCCCAGTACTTGGGAGGCGGAGACCGGAGGATCCTGGTTCACAGCCAGCCTCAGCTACTCAGTGAGGCCCCCCGGGGGTGTAGCTCGGAGGTAGAACACCCCGGGGTTCAATCCCCGGTACTGCAAAATAAATAAATAAATAAAAAGAATAGTGAAAAAAATCATGAATGTGCATTTCATAGTAAACACTAAGGATGAATAAACCTATATTGTTGTAAGTGTTGGTAAGGATGTAGTGGAGTAGGAACTTTTTTATTTTTAAGATTTTTTGATGCAGTATAATGATACAGAATAGTGAGATTCATTTTTATATCTTCGTACATATTTTGTCAACTTCATTCCCCAGTACCTCCCCTCCTCCCTCCCCCTGGTCCCCTTCCTCTACCCGACTGGTCTTCCTTCTGTTTCCATGAGATCCCCACCCCCCATGCATTCTTTTTTCCTTTCTAGTTTCCACATATGAGAGAAAACTTATGACCCTTGACTTTGTAAGTCTAGCTTATTTTGTTTAACATAGTGTTCTCAAGTTCTATCAATTTTCCTACCAATGACATAATTTTGTTCTTATGGCTGAATAAATCTCCATTTTGTGCATGTACCACATTTTCTTTATCCATTCATCTGTTGATGGACACTTAGGCTGGTTGTAGGAACTCTTATACAGTGCTAGTAAGTATAAATCGACACAATTTGTTCCTATTTTAATTAAAGCTAGATATATTTGTAAAAATTACTAGTTAGATATTGGTTTTAAGAAAAGTCAAGAGTAAAGAAAAGAGTCATAGCATTTTTATTTACTTGCTATGTCATGAGTCAGCACAAGGTAGCAGTGTTCTATGACATTGTAATCCTGAAAAGAGCTTGCAATTGCCTGTCTTATTAAGGAAATCAGTGTTTTAGCAATTTATGAATTCCCTGATTAGAAATTTGAGTTTCACTTGCATTCTTATTGATGTCTTATTAGTGGGCAATCTTAGCAAAGAACAGATAAGTAGAGGCTAGTGAAAATATTAAAGCATACTGGGTGATTATTTCCTTTATTGATCCATTTTATTTGACAAGTAATACATAACAATATTTAAATAAATTGCACATATCACCACTTTTAACCTTTTGGCATATGCCATTAAATTTTTCATTTTATTTATTAAATTCTTTTTGTGTGTGTGTGGTACTGGAGATTGAACCTGGAGCTTCATACATGTTAGGCAAGTGCTTAGCCACTGAGCTATAAAACCAGTCCATAAAGTTTTTAGTTGACACAAAATATTTACACATATTTTACAGTGTCACATTTCAATATACTTATACGATGTGTAATGAACAGATAAGGGGAACTGACA
This sequence comes from Glis glis, assembly GCA_004027185.1. NCBI lineage: Eukaryota > Metazoa > Chordata > Mammalia > Rodentia > Gliridae > Glis > Glis glis. The sequence goes on from PVJS01012980.1 coordinate 15,512, forward strand.
TATCCATCATCTCAAACATTTATCATTTCTTTGTGTTTGTAACATTCAGAAGCCTCTCTACTTGTTTCAAATTTTTAAATAGGCTTTTAAGTTTAAAATAGTTTTAGATTTACAGAAAATTGCCAAGATAGTACAGAGACTTGCCTTGCCCTGCAGCCAGTTTCTGTTATCATTGACATATATCATTATTATTCATATGACATATATATCATTTATCATTGTGACATTTGTCACAAGTCATTAACCAATACAGACACATTATCATTAACCAAAGTCCACACTTTATTCGTATTTTTTTTAGTATGTATCTTATGCTCTTTTTCTGGTCTGGGATCTCATTCAGAATACCACGTTATATTTAGTCATCGTGTATGGTGTTTCCTAAAAAAATTAGAAATAGAACTATCATACAATGTAGCAATCCTAATTCTGGGTATATATTCAAAAGATTTGAAATCAAGACCTCAAAGTTATATTTGCACTGTGATGTTCACCGAAGCATTGATCATTGCAATGGCCAGGGCATAGAAACAACCTACATGTCCATCAAGAAAATATGGTATATACATAGGAAGTGAAATATGCTTCAGCCTTAAAAAAAAGAAGGAAATCCAGCCACATACTACAACATGGAAGAACCCGAGGGACACGACACTAAGTGAAATAAGCCAGACACACAAAGACATTACTGCATGATTCCACTGAAATCACGGATCTAAAATATCACACAGAAGCAAACAGTAGAATGTTGGTTGCCAGGGATTGGTGGGGTGAGGGACAGGGATTAGGGAGTTATTCAGTGAGTATAAAGTTTCAAGAAAGATGCAGAGATTATTTAAGAGAAAACTGCCCCATATCACTTTGTAACTAGGTTTTGCACTAAAGCAAGAATAGGTGTGCATGTGTTGATTTTTACCAGTGTTTGTGGCTTGTTGCTTCTTACAAGAGCAAGCACACCCACACACACAGATGACACACAGCAGCATCTTAGCTAAATGGCGTTGCAGAACTGGGACCCTCTGCACCTGTCTCATGGTGGTCCCTGAGATTGTGGGCAAAAACCAGAGAGGGTCCATATCTGGAAGATCAAAAGACAGTGGCTGGAACTGTAGGCAGATAATGACCCTGGGGCTGACTCCTGGAGTCCTGCTGGGAACCTGAGACCTGGCCTGTCTGTCAAGAGCCGCTCCTTCCCTGTGTTAGCTCACTTTGTCCCTTTCACAGATAAGTCTTGAGGTTGCCCTGTGCAGGAGGAAGTAATAAATTATATCACCTCAAATATGTTTGCTTCTGTCAAAATGACTCTGTAGAACTGATCTTTATCAGTACGTTTCTGGGTCCAGCAACTTTGTTTATGTTTTATTCACTGACTTAGATGATTTTACTGTAATATGATATATCTCAACTTACCGCCCAAAATGAAATTCAAGAGCTCTGAAATAAAACTTAAAACCTACTGCAGGGGCATAATAAAGACAAGTGACTAATGAAATTCTCATTCTCATTCCCAGCCTCTGATTTCTTAAAATGCATGATTCTTGATTTTAGCCACTGTGGAATATCTGCATGAGGTTGTGTTTTTTTTTTAAAAGCAAAAAAAAAAAAACCTGGGAAATTTATGCAGCTTGTTGCAGTACAGATGATAAATATGACCTTCACATTTTTTAAACTCCTCACAAACCTTTGATTGGTGTAGTTTTTAAATGGCGTCAAACAGAAATCTTAGAGGTATTTATTAAGATACTTATTTAGTCAAGTAGATTAGTAGTCTTTGTATGAAAGAAAGTTTGCTCTGTTGAATTTGCTAGTTATATAATTAGAAAAAATTCATCTTCAAGAGTATGGTGGTTCCTCCTGAAACACTTTCAGTAGGATTAACGGATTTCCTTTAGACTATTCACCTCTCTCTAAAGTTTTTCATTTCTGGAGGAATATATTATATAGAGGCTATTATTTTATTCTGGGAAATTCAAAGAATTCACCTTTTAAATTTTTGAGGTAAAACTTAGTGAAATTCCAGATATTAAGTGTATAACTTATTGGGTTTTTATAAATGTATATGCTTATGTTACCGCCGCTCTGATCATGATGTAGAACCTTACCACGATCCCAGGAAGCTCTCTTGTGTTGCTGGCTGGCCGGTCCCTAACCCTAACCCCTACAGACTACCGCCGTCTGATTTCTATTATCATGGATTAGTTTCGCCTGTTCTTGAGCTTCATGGAAATGGAATCATAGAGTATGTACTCTTTTATGCCTGGCTGCTTTTGCTCAACAGAAGATTTTGAAATTCATCTATGTTGTTGTGTTGATCTGTAGTTCATTTTGAAATTA
>PVJS01012980.1:17945-42963 GCA_004027185.1 Glis glis
TTTGCGGTACCAGGGATTGAACCCAGGGGCGTTCTACCTCCGCGCTACACTCCCGGCCCTATTTTTATACTTTATTTTGAAACCAAGTCTCACAAAGTTGCGGAGGGCCTCAATAAGGAGAGAGAGAGAAGAGAGAGAGAGAGAGAGAGAGAGAGAGAGCTGAGGCTGGCCGCGAACCCAGATCCTCTGGTCTCCGCCTCCCAAAGTACTGGGATTACAAGCGTGCGCCACCACGCCCGGCTTTGTTTCTTCATTTCTGAAAAAATATTTGGGCTGGTTAGAGAGTTATGAGTTTTTATCATTATTCCTGATGAGAAATCGCAATTATTGTTATCATTTTCCTCATTTTGCCTGGATAGCTTAAGATTTCTCTCTTTATTGTTGATATTTCAGCTGTTGACAATGATGAGCTTACATATGATTTTCTTTGTATTTATCCTGCTTGGTGCAGAGCTTCTTTTATAGCTTGATGGTTTTTACCAGTTTTAGAAAATTTTTGCTCATTATTCCTTCATTTTTTTTCTGCCCTGTTCTATCTGTCCTTTCCTCCTAGGATTCCAATTATAGGTATTTAGACTTATATTTTCCCAAAACTTACTTAGGCTCTTTTTATAATTATAACTTTTGAAGGTCCTTTTCTCTGTTAATCAGATTGGGTAATTTCTAAAAAAAAAAAACAACAGTTCTCAAGTTACAGACACATGTATCCCCTCCAATCTGCTGTTAAACCTATCCCACAGTTGGTTTCCTTTGTTTTCATTTCAAATACTTAACTTTTCAGTTCTAGACTTTTTCGCTTTTCTTTTAAAAATTGTACAAACTAATGGGATACAGTGTGACAATTTGACACCTGTGTACAATATGTAATGATCAAATCAGGATGATTAGCATTTCCATCTCCTCAGACATTAATCATTTCTTTGTGTTGGAAACCACAGATTCTCTCTTCTTGTTCTCTGTAAATTACATAATAAGTTGCTATAAATTATAGTCACCCCACTGTGCTGTACAGTACTAGAACTTATTCCTCTGATGTAATTGTATTTTGGTAACTGTTATCCAACCTCCCTCTGTTCTCCATTCCCCAATCCTTCATAGCCTCTAGTGACCACCATTCTTTTCTACTCTCTACTTCTACGAAATCAGCATCTTTACCTTCTACATATGAGTGAGAATACATGGTACTTGTCTTTCTGCATTTGTCTTATTTCACTGAACATAATGTTCTCCAGTCCTATCCATCTTGCTGCAAATGACAGAATTTTATTCTTGTTAATGTCTGAATGCTATTTTTTTTTTTTTTGCTACTGAGGGATTGAACCAGGAGCATGCTACCTCCAAGCTGCACCCCCAGCCATGTTTTATTTCTATTTTGAAACAGGGTCTCACTACTTCCTGAGGCTGCCCTTGAACCTGAGATCCTCCTGTCTCAGCCTCCCAAGTACTAGGATTACAAGTGTGTGCCACCACACCCGGCTCATCCGAATATTATTCTGTTATGTATATATACCACATTTTCTTTACCCATGCATCCATCCATGTATACTTTAATAGATTCCATATTTTGGCTATTGTGAATAGTGCTACAATAAACAGGAAAGCGTAGCTATCTCTCTGATGCTAATTTTATTTCCTTTGGGCATATACTCAGCAGTGGGAAAGCTGGATCGGATGGTAGCTTTGTTTCTCATTTTTTTGAGTAAACCTCACAGTGTTTTTCATATTGGCTATATTAACTTATATTCCCACCCAGAGTGTATAAGACTTCTCTTCCTCTGCATCCTTGAGAGCATTTTTTATTTTGCTATTCTAACTGGAGATGGAATCTCATCGTGGTTTTGATTTGCGTTTCCCTGGTGACAAGTGATATTGAGCATTTTTTCATACACACATTGGCTGTCTGTATATTCTCCTTTGTGAATTGTCTATTCAGATCATTTGTCCATTTTTAATCATATTTCTTATTTTTGCTGTTGAGTTGTTTGGGTTCCTTATGTATTCTGGATAGTACTCCCCCATTAGATGAATAGGTTGTGAGCATCTTCTCCTGTTCTGCAGGCTGTCTCTCCACTCTTCACTCTGGTCCCTGTCTCCTTTGTCGTGCGGATGCTTCCTAGTTTGATGTGATCTCATTTGCTTTGTTTTTGTTGCTTGCGCTTTTGGGGTCTTATCCAAAAAAAGTATTGCCTACAATGATGTCTTGTTAATTTGAAACTTTTCAAGAGTTTCCATTTGAGATAGTTTTCCATAGAAATTCTCTATATATCAACTCATGACAATATTTTCCTTAGATCTTTGGACATTCATAATAACCATTTTAAAGTTCTTTTCTGCTCCTTTCAATATCCGAGTTTTCTCAGGTATTTTTTCTGTTGATTTATTTTTTTGTGGTACTGGGAATTGAACCCAGGGGCATTCTACCTCCGAGCTACACCCCCAGCCCTATTTTTTATTCTTTATTTTGAAATAGGGTGTCACTAAGTTGCAGAGGGCCTAAGTAGCTGAGGCTGCCTGCGAATCTGTGATCCTCCTGTCTCAGCCTCCCAAGTACTGGGATTACAAGCATGCTCCACCACACCCGGCTTCTATTGATTGTTTTTCCTTTTAACCTTGTGATGTTTTCACTACTTGTTCACATGTCTAGTAATTCTTTGATTTGTCTACTGTACGTTTGGATAATATGTTGAAGCATCTTTGGATTTTGTTGTGTCTCTTAATATAAGAGTGCTGATTTTTACTCTAATCATTTACCTTACCAACTGATCACCTTGAACTTGTGAATACTTGCTATTGTATTTTTAAAAGATGAATTTGTTTCAGCTTTGTCATTAGTCTTAGGGAAAATTCGTTAAAACTAGAACATAATCTGTACCCCGAAAGCATGGCTCTTCTGGGGTTTCTATGGTAAGCATACAGTGTTTACAAAATCTTTCCAGCTTGGAGATATGTAAACCCCACATCCTCCCTCCATGGCAGTGGACAGCAGATGAGATTGTTGCTCTATTTTTTTTTCCAGCTTTCTGGCTATTGCTTTACCCGTGTCTCCCTGGAGTCTTGTCTATGTAAACACAGTTCAGGATCAGTCAAAAATTCAAAGCGAGCTTATACACAGATCTGGGGGCTTCCTCTGTGTGGCTTCTTCTTTCCCAAGCTCTATCCCCTTGATTTCCAGCTGCTTTGGCAGCTCTGGGCTCCATCCTCTGACAAGTCAAAAAACTGTGTCCCAGTGGCTCCACACCTCGTGAGTTGCAGAGTGTGGGGGGAGAAGCTGTAAAAACAAGAATCACAGCCAGTGTGGTTCCCTCTCTCAAGGGTCAAATTCCCTCCAATTTCTATTTAATTTTTGTGATTTTTCCAGCTCCTCCAAATAGTTAAATTTTATAGTTATCTAGAGTTTATAACTAACACCAGAAGATGAGTTAGTCTAATGTAAGCCACTCCACCATTTCTAGAAGCAGAAATTCAAGAATTTACTTTTCAGTGTGGCCACCCCAGATATTTCAGAATAAGATTGCATTTCTGACCCAAATATTTCTGTTTGCGTTTTTGTGGCTTGATATGTATATATGTCAAAGCAAAATGGCAAAACATATGTTCTGGTCCTCAGTATAACTTCAGGATTTGCAGTGGTTTTAGAGAAACATTATTTTTGCCTCCCCCATACATTCATCTTTGTGTTTTGCATAAATTGTTTCATCCTCAAATAATCAATATTAATAGAGATTTCTTTCAATTTCCCTTACAGGGTAGAATATTTGATAGTGTGTATGCTTTAAAGCTACCAGCATATTTCTTATCAAAGATTGGCAGGATACCCTTCAGTACATGATTACTATCATCAGACAGTGGCTGACCTAGCAGCTTCTTGCCTCTTTAAGACTATGCATTGCACATTTGAACTTTTCAACTTTTAGGAAGATAAGCAATCTCAAAGAAGATGTCATTACATGGCCTTCTGAGAACTTCCAATTGATAATATTTTGTAAACTATCATTAATTAAGAATTTCTGAACATTTTTGTATTTAAGATCAGCAATAAAATAGTTCAGACATAGAATAGGAAAAACTTGAGACTGTATATGCCCTGTTTTCTTAAAAAAATATGGTGTTTTGTTAAAAATATCTTTTTTTTTTTGCGGCACAGGGTATTGAACTCAGGGGCATTTTACCTCCGAGCTACACCCCCAGCCCTATTTTATATTCTTTATTTTGAAACAGGGTCTCATTAAGTTGCCGAGGGCCTCACTAAGTAGCTGAGGCTGCCCACGAACCAGGATCCTCCAGTCTCAGCCTCCCAAGTACTGGAATTACAAGCATGTACCACTACGCCCAGCTTAAAAATCTTTTAGAATGCATTTTTAGGGTTCTGAACAGAGGGTTTAAGTGGACCAAGGTTTGGTGGTGTGTTATATTCATGGGTAGTTGCTAGATAATGATGCTTTATATTTTAGGAGCATTGACAGTCTACAAATGGCAGACATATGTTGATGGTTCTCTAAGTCTGTGCCACCATCTTGAGCTCCAGACCTGTATAGTCAACTACCTACTCAAAACTTTACTTAGAAATCCAATAATTTATCTGGACATGGTGGTGCCCACTTGTAATCCCAGTACTTGGGAGGCTGAGACAGGAGGATCGCAGGTTCGCAGCCAGCCTCAGCTACTTAAGTGAGGCCCTCTGCAACTTAGTGAGACCCTGTTTCAAAATAAAGAATAAAAGATAGGGCTGGGGGTGTAGCTCGGAGGTAGGATGTCCCTGGGTTCAATCCCCAGTACTGCAAAAAAAAAAAAAAAAAGAAAGAAAGAAAGGAAAGAAATCCAATAATTTAAACTTCACATGTTCAAACCTGAGCTCCTGGTAATTCTCCCCTTCCCCTGCATCACCAAGTTTCTCCTTCTTTAGCCTCTCCATCTCATTGATGGTAACTCTATGATTCCAGCTGCTAAGACCAAGTATGTGATGTCTTGCCTTCCAATCTTTTTTCTTTTCTTCTTTTTTTTTTTTTTTTGCGGTACCGGGGATTGAACCCAGGGGCGTTCTACCTCCGCACTACACCCCCGGCCCTATTTTTTATACTTTATTTTGAAACCGGGTCTCACGAAGTTGTGGAGGGCCTCACTAAGTAGAGAGAGAGAAGAGAGACAGGGAGAGAGAGAGAGAGAGAGAGAGAGCGAGAGAGAGAGCGCTGAGGCTGGCCGCGAACCCGGATCCTCTGGTCTCTGCCTCCCAAAGTACTGGGATTACAAGCGTGCGCCACCACGCCCAGCCTCTTTTTTCTTTTTCCTCCACATCAACAAAACTTCATATCATGTCCTGAATTCGACCATGTCTCACCATCCCCGCTGCCCACAACCCTGGTCCAGGTCACTGTCATCTCTCATCTGTGTGATTGCAACCTTCTAACGAGCTGACTGCTTCGACAGTAGCCCCACTTCTGTCTATTCTCTACACATCAGCCAGAGTGATTCTGTTAAACACACATCAGAGCATGATCTTTGTCTACTCAAAACCCTCCAAGGTTTCCCATGTCACTCCAAATGAAAGGCGCAGCTCTCACTGAGACCTCCAAAGCCTGCCTCATCTCTTACCGTGCTCCCTGTACTCACTCTGCTAAACAGGTGGCTCCCAACACTCTGTCCCTTCTGCCTAGATCTGATTCCATATGTCCCTATGGCCATCTCTCACATTTTCTGCATATTTTTACCCAAATGTCCCTGGACTCTCTCTATAAATTTGTATACTCCTCCCTGCACACACTTCCAATTCCCTTTCTGTCTTAGTCCATTTTGTGTTGCTACAACAGAATACCACAGATGTGATAATTTATTTTAAAAATATTTCTCATGAGTCTGGAGGGCAGGAAGTCCAATATCAAGGGCCTTCTGGCTGCATCATCCTGTGGCAGAAAATGAGATGGTGAGAGAGAGCCAGAGGGAGCTGAACTCCCTTTTATAACAAACCCATTTTCATGATAAGGATATTAACGCACTGACAGGGGTAGAGCCCTCACGGCGGATCACCTCTTAAAGTTCCCACCTCTCACCACTGTTGCACTGGGGATTACGTTTCCAACACGTGAGCTTTGGGTGCACTAACACTACAGTACCTTCTCTGTTTTATTTTCCCTCTTAGAGCTTATCACTATGCCATAAGATTTATTTTCTTATTGATACTGTGCGCTGTGTTGCCCATGTTCATAACTAGAATAGACACTCGGGGAGGGAAAGGTTTGAGCTGGTGGATCCGCTGTATTAGAAATTACATTCTAATCATGTACGAGGGAGAGGAGGGGGAAGGGAGTTGGGGGGAAGCTCACCAAGTACTGTGTGCATGTTTGTCCCTATCACCTGAACTACACAACGATGTGAAATTACAATGTACCAATAAAATTACATTCTAGTGGGGGTGGAGAAACACTAAGCGAAAAATTTAATTTCTATGAAGAAAATAAAACAGGACACTGTGTCAGAGAGTGGGGTGGAAAGGGAGCTGGGCAAGAAAAGATGGATGGCCAGGGAAGGTCCCTGTGAAGATGACATTTGAGCCGAGACCTAAAAATTTATCCAGAAGAACCAGTCATGCAAATGTCTCAGGGAAACACACACACACACACACACACACACACACACACACACACTATACATATGCGTATGTGTGTACATGCAGATGCTTCTGGGCTTATGATAGGGTTATCTCCCGATAGCCACATCATAGTTTGAAAATGCATCAACTACTCCTGTCCTTCTGAGCATCCTAGCTGAGCCACCCCGCACACTGTCGAGTGCCACCTGTTTCCCCTTGTGATCACGGGGCTGATGTGGAGCTGCGGTCGCTGCTGCCGCCCAGAATCATGAGAGAGGATCAGGTTTCATCTCGTTAACCTGGGAAAAGAGCCACATCCAAAGTATAGTTGTTGCTGAATGCTGTCACTTTTACATTATCACAAAGTCAGGGACTGTGTGTGTGTGTGTGTGTGTGTGTGTGTGTCTCCTCCCTGGATGGTGCACTTCCTGGCACCAACTGTCGGTGATTCCACAGCCAGTTACGTGGGTGGGTTATGGTACCAGGATTGTTTAGGCAACTTTGCCAGGGATGAGGTTTCAGCAGGCGTCCCTCCGTCACAAGTGTCTCGCTGACTCTTGCACCCTACAGTGGAGTGGGGTAGGTAAGCCACCACTGCCAGTGCCCCAAAAGAGGACAATTTATTCTTTACTTCACAGCTCCGTTTTAGAATGGATTCCACACTAAATTTAGAATTTCTCTTGGAGAACATTTAAAGAGTTGGAGGTAATCATGGGGGTTCAAATTTTATTTGTCCATTCTTCGATGGATCATTTAAAAGGCATGCATATTTTTGAGAACAGCTCTTAATTCATATTTCCACTCCAAGGTATACTTGAGATAGTCACACTGCAAGGTGCAAGGCGTTACCGGTGACCGACCGTTTTTGATTTACGGTCTATTACAAATACCTGCAAAATCACCTTGAAATGATTTTGCTGGCTTTCGCACTGCTGATTCAGGTCACCGATAGCATTTGTTATCCTCTCTCCACTTGCTACTCCCTTCAAATTCAGCAAATGCCGGGGGTAACATTTCACAGACACAAGACACCTTGTCCTCATCAGAGAATGGAATCTGCAAGGTCTCACGCCACAGCTGACAGCCGTGCATATTCTCTCAGTAACACAGAGTGCAAAAGAACGTTATTACCACAGAATAACCTGCCACAGAGTGAGAGCTCATGGATTCACCATCCTGGTTAGTAAACAAAGTCTTGCATATATCAACTTTGTATTAGTTCTCTTTTCTCCATATAAAATACATTTAGCTTTTAATGTATAATCGTGTCTAATCTTAGACGATTGCTATTAAATTTGTCTCAATAGGTCAAGACTTCAAAGTGTTAGTGTGGTGAGTTGTGTTTTATGGGTTGGCAGTTTCTAAGTCTGCCCTGAACTTTTGTTCTGAATGAGTCCTGAAACAATACTAGACAAGAGGTTGTGTGAGGGAAGTCGATATTTAAAATCCTAATTTTTTAATCTTTCTTTTTCGGTACTGGGGATTGAACCCAGGGGTATTCTACCTCCAAGCTACACCCCCAGCCCTATTTTTTATTCTTTATTTTGAAATAGGTTCTCACTAAGTTGCGGAGGCCTCACTAAGTAGTTGAGGCTGGCTGCAAACCTGCGATCCTCCTGTCTCAGCCTCCCAAGTACTGGGATTACAGGTATGTGCCACCATGCTCAGCTTCATCTATACATTCCTTATTGGTCTGTTTTTCTGGAGAACCCTGATTCATACATCAAGCAACAAGGTTATTTTATTCCCATTTTCCTATCTTCCTTATTTTCTGAACATGTTTCAAGTTTCTAATAACTTGGCTAACATATCCAAGGTTTGATTCAAGGTAGAGTAATTTTTTTTTTTTTTTTTTTTTTTTTTTTTTTTTTTTTTTTTTTTTTTTTAGTGCTGGAGGTGGAACCCAGGGCCTTCTGCATGCTAGGCAAGTTCTCTAACACTGAGCTACACCCCAGCCCCTTATTACCATCTTATCCTAGTCTCAGTATAACTTAGTTCTTAAGGACAAGCTCTTAGATCCAGAGACAGCAGGATTTAAGCCCCAACTCACAATTTCATGACTTCCACAAGTTACCTAAGGGTTATCCATCTCTGTAATTCATCCAATGAGCTCTTAGCAGCAAACTAGTAAATGAATATATTCTGTTGAATATGCCATAATTTCCCCCCCAAATCAGATTTTTTTTAAAAAAAATCACTCTGTGTTGGACTTGGACTTTTTAAACCATGAAACCACAACATACAGTTGTACCTTTATCGTAACCGCTCCTAATAGAGTTGCATGAAGACAGGGTTGTTTTTTGCCGTAAGAACCATGACACCTAAGCCACCAGATGACCCAGCTGTCCCACTATTGGGTATATACCAAAAGGAAATGAAATTAGCATCAGAGAGATAGCTGTACTCCCATATTTATTACAACACTTTTTTTTTTTTGCGGTACCGGGGATTGAACCCAGGGGCCTTCTACCTCCGCGCTATACCCCCGGCCCTATTTTTTATAGTTTATTTTGAAACGGGGTCTCACGAAGTTGCGGAGGGCCTCACTAAGTAGAGAGAGACAGACAGAGACAGAGAGAGAGAGACAGAGAGCGAGAGCTGAGGCTGGCCGCGAACCCGGATCCTCCGGTCTCCGCCTCCCAAAGTACTGGGATTACAAGCATGCACCACCACACCCGGCATTACAACACTATTCACAATAACCCAGATATGAAATCAATCGAGGTGTCCATTGATTAATGAATGGGTAAAGAAACTGGAGCATATATATATATATATATATATACACATACATACATACACAATGGAATATTACTCAGTCATAAAAAATGAAAGCCTGTCACTTACAGCAACATGCGTGGAGCTGGAGTACATTATTTAAGTGAAGTAAGCCAGATCCAGAAAGACATGTCCTTCTGTTTAGAAGCCCACGGGGCACTCAAGCCTGAACACAAAAGCCTGGAATTGATGATTTATGCACATCTGTTCAGGTATTTCAATTCTGGGTGCATTTGAATTAAAGGGTTTTATTGCTACATCTTTTTAATAGCCAGAGAGGCCCTCTAAAAGCATGGTGCTTGGGGTGGTTAAGAGGAGGGATTCAGGTGGTTCATGGAAACCTGGATCTGTACCGCAGTCTAATAAATAGACCATCTCCAGGCAGAAGGCTTTTTTAATTGAGGGTTTTTAAACTTCACCCTTAAAAAGCATTTGAAAAGAAAATGTTTGTTTTCTTTAGGCAGAGGCGTGTGTAGGCAGATGGGTGGCATTTTTACTCAGTAAACTCTTTCCAGACCATCTGTCCTGAGAGCCACAGGTGGCTGAGGGTGGATAGGTGCCTCTCTTCTCCCCATCCCCGCCCCCACGCCCACGGCCCTGGTATGCCTCCCACTTGAAAAGATGTATCAGACAAATCATAAAACACAATGCTATGTGGGTAGCTCAGCTGTCTGAGAGAAGATCAGAAAATCCAATTCTACTGGGTTGATTAATGGAAAATACATTACTGATGTAGCATTCAGAGAGCACGGGTTTGCTTTAAGCCAAGAGCAATGGAGATGTGAGCGAACAGGGTGACAGATCAGAGGCAGGGACTCGGGCTGGTGTGGCTCATAAATAGAGGCGGCAAAGGGAGATTTGGGGCTTCTTAACATCTTACATTGAGTTCATATATAATGTACATACTTTAAGGATGATAAAAATATTTCTCTCCTACAAAGTAGAGCATGCAGTTAATAACTATTTTATCCTCTTAACTTTGCAGCAACCAGATTGTTTTATATAAAAACACTCTTAATCTAGCAGGGTGTGGTTGTGCACACCTGTAATCCCAGTACATGGGAGGCTGGGACATGAGGATAGCAGGTTCGCAGCCAGCTTCAGCAACTTAGCGAAGCCCTCTGCAACTTAGTGAGACCCTGTTTCAAAATAAAATAGGGTTGGAGGTATAGCTCAGCAGTAGAATATCCCTAGGTTCAATCCCTAGAACCACAAAAATAAATACGTAAGTAAGCATTCTTACATTTTGTGAACAATGTTTGCCCCATGAGAAGATCAAATCTCACAAGATCTATAGGAAACTTTACCATTTGCCTTAAAAATTAAAATATGTATCTGTTTATTCAGATTAATAAACAGAACTAAAAGAACAGCTGAATTTATGAAGGAGATTACAAACACAACTGTGCTGTGCTGTTTATATTTGTAACAATAAATATGACTTACTATTTGTAAATACTATCAGTAAACATTGGTAGATATGAGATCAAAAAGCCTAGTTAAAAGAAATTGGAGCCAGGCATGGTGGCGCACGCTTGTAATCCCAGTACTTGGGAGGCGGAGACCAAGGATCTGGGTTCGTGGCCAGCCTCAGCTACTTAGTGAGGCCCTCTGCAACTTCGTGAGACCCGGTTTCAAAATAAAGAATGAAAAATAGGGCTGGGGGTGTAGCTTGGCAGTAGAACGCTCCTGGGTTCAATCCCCGGTACCACAAAAAAAAAGAAAGAAATTTGAAATTGGTAGGCATATGAGACCAAAAAGCCTAATTAAAAGAAAGTTTCTATTTCTTTAAGTCGAAACAAAAACCAAAACAACTTAGCTTCTTTTTTTTTTTGGTAGTACTAGGAATTGAACCCAGGGGCATTCTACCTCCAAGCTACAATCCTGGTCTTTTAATTTTGTTTTGTTTTGAAACAGGGTCTTGATAGGTTTCTGAGAGTTTCACTACATTGCTGAGGCTGTCCTTGAACCTGTGATCCTCCTGTCTCAGTCTCTCAAGTACTGAGATTACAGGCGTGCATGACCATGCCCAATACTCTTAGCATTTAAATTGATCAAATATCATTTACCATATTTTAGACAAGAGTGAAATTATAATATTCCTCTAAGTAGGTAAAATATAGGATACCCAGTTAAATTTGATTTTCAGATAAATGATGATGAATAATATTTGTTATGTCCATGCAATATTTGGGAAAAACATACTCAAAAGTATTCATTTTTATCTAAAATTCAAATTGAACTGAGTGGCCTGTATTTTATTTGATAACTCTGGCAACCCTATCACCAAAGCAAACTTTATTGAAAGAAATTTGAGGCTCTCTATAGAGTTTTTAATTAAGTGCATCATTTTTATTCATACTTGGAAATCAATTCACCGTCATCCATAGAGTACATGTCTCCAACTCCCGGCCTCCTGTGGGCTCTCAGCCCATTCCAATCTGCCTCCCAGAGCCTCTTCAGCCCGTGCAAATGGCTTTCATCATGGTCACCAATAGGTTCCATGTTGCCAGATCCACCCTGGATACTATTTTGTCCTCATCCTAACTTCTCAGCAGCACTCAGCAATGTGGACCTCCTTCTCTCTCTTAAAGAGGTTGGCTCTGGCTTCTGAGACCTCCTTCCCTATTCTGACTATCTATCTTTCCAGCCACTAATTCTCATTCTACCTCTGAGCTCCACCCCCAGCCCGATTTTTTATTCTTTATTTTGAAACAGGGTCTCACTAAGTTGCGGAGGGCCTCACTAAGTAGCTGAGGCTGGCCGCGAACCTGCGATCCTCCTGCCTCAGCCTCCCAAGTACTGGAATTACAAGCGTGTGTCACCACGCCTGGCTATTCTCATTTTCTTGATCACATCCTTCTCTTCTACCTCCAAGCTTGGAATTCCTCAAGGATCCTCCTCCTCCTCCTCCTCCTCCTCCTCCTCCTCCTCCCTCTCCGCCTTCTTCTTCTGATTGAATCCATGGGCATTCTACCTCTGAGCTACACTCTCAACCCTTTTTTTTTTTTTTTGCGGTACCGGGGATTGAACCCAGGGGCGTTCTACCTCCGCGCTACACCCCCGGCCCTATTTTTAAACTTTATTTTGATACCGGGTCTCATGAGGCTGTGGAGGGCCTCACTAAGTAGAGAGAGAGAGAGAGAGAGAGAGAGAGCTGAGGCTGGCCGTGAACCCAGATCCTCCAGTCTCCGCCTCCCAAAGTACTGGGATTACAAGCATGCGCCACCACGTCCGGCCTCAACCCTTTTCATTTTTTATTTTGAAACAGGGTCTCACTAAGTTGCTGAGGGTCTTATTAAGTTGCTAAGGCTGAACTTGAACCTGTGATCCTGCTGTCTCAGCCTCCCAAGTTCTGGGATTACAGGCCTGCGCCACCACGCCTGGCTTCCTCATGGTTTCATATGAGGTTCCCCCCTTTTCCCCTTCTATAGTTACACTGTCCAGTAGAAATTTCTATAAAGATGAAAATATTCTTTATATGCACTATCCAATGTGGTAGCCTCACATATAGCTACCAAGTACTTGAAATGTGGCTAGTGTGACCAGGGAACTGAATTTAAATTTTTAACTTTAATTAATTTCTATTGCTGCATATGGTCGGAGGCTGCCAAATTACACAGCACAACTCTTGACTCTCCTTCTAGGTAAGCTGCACTTAGCTATACAAACCAGTCTTGTGTTTATGATTTCCTGTTTTTTATTTTATCTTTAACTCAGACCTCTGCACAGAGCCCTGGGGTTACATCCATCTGAATGACTCACAAGCATTAAGTGACCATGACATAACCGTTCTTTTCTCAGCTGCCATTTCTTCCGAGCTTGGCGCCACCAGTCACTCAGTTTGTTGAAGTCCAAATCTGAGTCCTTCTTGATTTTTCCCTCTTCCTCACGATCCCACATCTAAACCATAAACAAGTTCCACTGATTCTGTGTCCCGCTTCCATTTGAACCTGCTGCTTCCATTCATCCCCACTGCTACTGGTTAGTCCAGATCATCAGCGTCTCCTACCTGGACCACTTGCAGTCGTCCACCGGCTCCCCACCCAGCTTCCGTCCGTTATGACCCAGCATCAGCACGATTCCTCTCAACACGCAAATTGGATCATGTCACTTTTCTGCTTAAAATCCTTCAGTGGTTTCCCATTGCTTTTGAAATAAAATCTGTCTCCTCTTGGACTTTGAGGTTCTGGGACCTGCTGTCCATTCCAACCCATTTTATTTTATTTTATTTTTCCCGGTACTGGGGATTGAACCCAGGGGCATTCTACCTCCAAGCTACCTCCCCAGCCCTATTTTTTATTCTTTATTTTTGAAACAGGGTCTCACTAAGTTGTGGAGGACCTCACCAAGTAGCTGAGGCTGGCCGCGAACCCGGATCCTCCAGTCTCAGCCTCCCAAGTACTGAGATTACAAATGTGCGCCACCACACCTGGCTTTCAACCCATTTTATACCGTGCTCTTGTCCTTCTGGGACCACATGGGCTCTCCTGTCTCAGAGCCTTCACGTGTGCTATTTGCTATGCCCACAGTCTCTTTATCTCTTTCATCTGCTATTCACGTGATTGGACTTTTCTAGTCCTTTAGGATGTGTGTGTGTGTGTGTGTGTGTGTGTGTGTGTGTGTGGTGTGTGTGTGTGTGTGTGTGTGTGTGTGTTGCTGGGGATGGAACCCAGGGACTCGTGCATTCTAGGCCAGTGCTCTACCATTGAACTACATCCCTGGTCCCATTCTTCGTTCTTAACTCTTTGTGTTCTTGTTTCTGGTTATTTTTGGTTTCTGGTTATTTTTGGTACTGGGGTACAGGGGCATTCTACCTCTGAGATACACCTCCAGCCCTCTTTATTTTAAAACAGGGCTTCACTAACTCACTAAGAGCCTTACTAAGTTGGTGATGCTGGTCTCAAACCTGCAATCCTGTCTCAGCCTTCCAAGTACTGGATTACAGGCGCCACACACAGGTAGGCCTTAACTTTTAACTCGGCAAGGTGCTCTGCCCTAGCTACTTTATCCAAACAGGCTCACTCTCTTCACTATTCTCTATTTCAGAATGTTTTCTCCTTTGTGCTCCTCTGGTCTATAATTGCAATTTGCTTACTACTTCCTCACTGTCTGCCAGTCTATAAGCTCCAAGAGCAGAGACTTCTACTTGACTCACCTCTGTATACCTAATACCAGCACATCGTTGATTCCTAGTAGGGGCTCAGTAAATATTCATTGAATGAATGACTGAATGGAATACTTGGCAATTTGATTTATAGGCAGGGTAATATAGTTCTCCCTCAGGATCTACAGGGGATCAGTTACAGAACCTCCCTCTCCCCCCAGATATCTAAATTCATGGATACTCAAGTCCCTTGAATAAAATGGTATAGTATTTGCATATAACCTGTTCAACCCCCCCCCAGAATACTTTAAATCATCTCTAGATTACTTATCATACCTAATATAATGTAAATGCTATGTAAATAGTTGCTACACTGTACTGTTTAGGGGACAATGATGCAATATTTTTCCTGTATATTTTCAATCTGAGGTTGGTTGAATCTATGGATGCAGAACCCACGGATATGGAGGGCCAAATCTACATCCCTAATTTTTATTGACTTAAAGCCCAACTTTAAATATGTAGTTTAGTGAAAAATAGATAACTTACCTTCTGCCAGCCTCTTCCCCTTCTCATTAAGTGAACAGAAGCGTGGCATCCAAAAGAAGGGTGGGAATCCTGGAGACCCATCACCGGGAGAATCCCGTGTCTCCTCCAAGCCGCCACAAGACAATCCTGCTTTCTGATTTCTGGGACTTCTTACTCTAAAGATGTTTCCGGTCCTGTGCTGGCACGCTAGAGGCATTGTCTCCACCTTGGTTGTGCATTGGAACTACCTGGGAAGCTTTAGACTATATCAATGGCTGAATTTCATTCTGAATTAATTGGCCTGAGATGCATTCTGGATACTGGGAAGTCTTAAAGCTCCCAGGAGATTCTAAGTGTGGGCAGGACTCAACCTTCCAGTGCCTGTGTCAGTCAGCCATGTTCACAAGAACTTCTCTGTGCTACACAGGCATCGAAGAAGGGAGAGTCACAGAGGGAGGGTGTGGACGCAGGAAGAGACCACTTCTCCAGTCATTTTGTCAGTTGTGAATTCTACTTGCAATGGTTTTCTTAGTGCAATGTCTCACCAATTATTATTCCATATGGTTCTACAAGGTCTTTAAATTGTGAAACAAGTCATTAGTGTTTCTGTCGAATGCTCCATGGAAAACACTCTTTAGAGGTACAGCCCGATGCTGTGAGGATCTCGTGCAGTCTATCAAGTCTTCTTCAAGACCAGGTACTGTTCATAAAGAGGGAAGAACGGCTTGCAAATGCACAACATGTTTCTGATTGGAGTTCCCTGGCATTGGTGACATCTGACTGGGGCACTCTTGATCAAAGGCGTCAGCTCTCAGCCGGCCTCACCTCCCTCTGCCTCCACCTCACCACCCTCCGCCTCCACCTCCTCTGCTCTCAGCAGCCAATGGAGTCATCAGTACAGCTGCAGGCTGGGCTCATCCCAGCTCATGAGCTGTTCAGAGCAACGTGTATTAGCAGCCTTGACCCCTCTCACTATGCTCCCCACATTTAAAAGTGAATTAGCAAACCAGTAAGCAAATAGTTATTGTTAATAATCACTATTCATAGTTAATATTTAGGGGTTTTGTTGTTGTTGGTTTTTGGTACTGCGGATTGAACCCAGGGTCATTCTACCTCCAGGCTACACCCTCAGTCCTTTTTATTTACCTTTAAAAATTTTTTTTAAACAGGGCTTCAATAAGTTGTTGAGGGCCTTCTAAATTGCTGAGTCGGGCCTTGAGCCTGTGATACTCCTGTCTTGGCCTCCCAAGGGCTAAGATAACAGGTGTGCACCACCATGCCTGGCAATATTCAGTATTATTAATAACACGGCAGGCTTTTGTAAGTTTCCTACATCCACTCCTTCCCTATGAAGCTCTTCCCCTCCCTCACAGATCATCTTCTGGAGTGGTGGATGCAACCCAGGGACTCAGCCTTCCTCAGCTGGCCCAGCCTGCAAGAACAGCTCTGTGCTACACGCCATCCTGCCCTGCAGCCGGACTTCGTAGAGGATGGTGCAGCTGGGGTGCTGGCCAACACCTGGGGTCTGTCCTCTCTCCACCTCCTGTGCTGGCATCAGCCTCGCAGCCTGGCTGCTACGTCCTCCCAGTGGCCCCCTCAGCTGCGTCCTCCCAGTGGTCCCTCAGCTCTGTGGTCAGGCTTTCAGGTGTCCAGCTGTCGTGGACCTTGTTTTCCTGCCGGCTCCTGCTGGAGAGCCTCACTGTTCCTGTGGCTTCCCCTTTCCAGGTGAGCCAGTTCCCTTCAGCACCCCCACCCCATCCCTTGCTGCGGGGCCGTGCATCTCATTCTTCAGTAGTTCTCAAAACATTTTCATGACCTTTGTCATTTCCTTGCAACACCCTATTATTTGCTTAACACTTTTGCTTAAATTCCCCTGCTTTCAAACAAACAAAACCTAAACTCGATTTTACTTTGGGCAAAAATATCCTGAAATCGACGTGTTACTTATATTTCCTTATTATATATTAAACAAATCCATAACCATGAAATAAAATACTCTGTGGACTGCCTAGACTCACAGTACTGCACTTTGGGCCTCCAACCTGTGTCCGCTCACTCCAGCCCAGGCTCTTCCTACCGTTTTGCTCACAAATGATTAGGATTCACAAGATGTGCTACTCCGTGCCATGCACAACACTTCAGCACAACTGAAATCTCATTGATAAATATCTATTACCAAAGTTAACAATGTGTAGAGTAAGAACCTGGCTCTGGAGATAACCTGGCTTCAATCCCCAGGTCTCTCACCTACTGCGCAAGTCATTTCCCCTCTCTCGGGCAGCTCAGGGAGATTGAAAACGTCAATCTATGTTCAGGGCTGAGGACAGTGTCTGCATGCAGTGTAATAATTAAATATTATTATAAGCTGTGAGTTTGAGTGATGAAAGCTTAAAGAAAACAGTATATCACAAGTGTGCTAGGCACCCTTTCCTTTGAGAAAGATTTGGCCAGGGAACCAGAGGAGTGAACACAGACTTGTTTAATCTCGTGGTAAGGGCTGCAGGTATTTGTTAGTTCGGGGTTTTAGGGCTTTGTGAATCCGGTGTCCTATCGAGAACATGCAGTGACTTAAAAGGCCACCCAACTTGCTGCAGTTCAGTTAATCAAATTGGGTATTCTACACAAATTTGAGGGTGGTACTTCTTTTCCTCCCACTTTTCAAAACTTTATTTCTTATGTAGTTTGTTATCATCACTTGAAAACTGAGTATTTTCACTCAGTTTTGGGAGCAATGTAAAAGTGTTTGTGTATACTCCAAAAATTATTATTATTATTTTTTTTTGCAGTACCAGGGATTGAACCCAAGGGCATTCTACCTCCGAGCTACACCCCCAGCCCTATTTTTTATCCTTTATTTTGAAACAGGGTCTCACGAAGTTGCTGAGAGCATCACTAAGTAGGTGAGGCTGGCTGCGAACCCAGATCCTCCGGTATCCGCCTCCCATGTACTGGGATTACAAGCGTGCCACCACGCTCGGCTCAAAAATTATTTTCTTTTCTCTTTTTGCAACGTTGGCGATTGGACCCAGGACCTTGAGCGTGCTGAGCACGCGTTCTACCACTGAGCACCCCAGCTCCCATCCCAAATGCTTTGAAGAGGCTTTCTGTTATGGCAGAGTACAAAATAAGTATTTCTAAAATAAACTACAAAACCATCAAACTATTTAATAAGTTTTAATATTTCATAACAAGTTCCCAGGTCATAACATGAACAACATTCCTTCCTATTTCTGTTTTGAAATAATTAAAGCATCAGCTACATTACTCTAAAATGTCCTTATTACATTTAGTTGAACATTATCAATTACATTTATGAAGAACAACAAAGGAACAGTAAGCGATATTTGAACAAAACATTTGAATTCTAACTTTAAAACCTAATCAGAAAGAAAGATATTTAGTACAATAATAATCCACTAAATAACATCATCATTGTTAGTCTATCTCTGTTACAAAATAACATCATGTTAAGAAAAGGTATTCAAACTGGGTGTGGTGGCACATGCCTGCCTCTCCTGTAAAGCACTTGGGAGGCTGAGACAGGAGGATGGTGGGTTTAAGACCAGTCTCACTAACTTAGCGAAACTCTTAGTGAGACTGAGACCCTGTTTTAAAATAAAAAAAATTTAAAAAGGGCTGGGAGTATAGCTTGGAGGCAGAATGCCTCTGGGTTCAATCCACAGTAACACACACACACACACACACACACACACACACACACATACAGGTATTCAGATAATTAAGAAAAACCAAAATTCTTTTAAAAACATTCCTACTTTACTATTACAAGAGTTTTTTTTTTTTTAAAAAAGCTATAGATGCATACTTTGGAGATAAAATAAATGATCCAATTATTTTAACAGGTTCTAAGTGCTAAACCAAAATTTTATGAAATGACTCAGGGGACTAAATTATAAAGATTTCTACCTAAAGCTATTTAGACAGCCTCTAAGGGCCAAATAAGGACGCGTGAAATTCCCTAATATGGTGTGATTGGAAAAGGCTCAGAATGGAAACCAGGAACCCTAGTTTCTACCCCAGCTACTAAGCAAAGCGACATTAAGTCAGTATTTTTAGCCTTTCTGTTTTCCAGTTTGCTTATTTGTTCAATTGAGAGAATTACATCTTCCTGGCCTAATTCTGTGTAAGAGAGCTGGTTACAAAATCCTGTGCAAAATTTCCTAATGCTCTTGAAACATTTCCAACAGATAACGTCCTCAGCTGATGAGCATTTTTACTACCACCTATATTTCTCGGCACACAGGATGACTCTCCCAACTCAACAAGAGAGAGTTGCCATTTTGCATTCCACTTCCCGCAGGCACCCTGGGACGTCTTTCAAAAGTCCTCATTGTCATAGCTGAAAAGTGGACCCGCTCTATCCAAGTAACTGATCACAGAGCCCAGCCCAGACAGACACACATCCCAAGTGTCTGCTCCATCTGTCTTGGAGGGAGCTGCCTCTTGAGGAAAAGCCAGAGTGGGTCTGATGGCCCGGCAATCTCCTGGGATTTTCAAAGGAATTTTCCCCGCTGAAGAGGCTGCCCCAGTGACTGCAGATGGAGGGTGCAAGACTTCTGGGCAGGCGGACATTGGGGTGTTGTCAGAAGCATAGTCACAGCTGGAAAGGCCGTGAGCTTCCTGCACACTGTCGCCGTGTTTCCTTGTGGGGTGCTGGTAGGCCTGGTAGGACACTTTGGTGGTGGTGGTGATCACAGTCTGCAGGGCTGGGCCATCTGCTGGGGGTGTCATCAGGTACCTGCAGGGAAGCTCTGGGCTATAATAAGGGTGCGTGGCCATGGACTGGAACTGGCCATAGTCAGTCCTGTCCACAAGGCCGGGTTTCCAGCCACACTGCTTGCTGGTGAAATCAAAGCTCCTCTCATAGCTCCCATATGAATTGACGTTATATTGCAGTGCGTTCAGATGAACCCAGTCTGTGTCATTAGGGATACTGGTGGGATATGGGCTTGGATTTGTGTATCCAGGGCCTGCTAATTCATAGCTGCAAGGTGTCTGAGGCAAATAGATTCTTGGGTTTGGATACTTCTGAAAGGGTGGCACTGTATCTCCTTGAAAGGTGGCCAGGTCACAGGTAGCTTTGTAAGCATCGGGGTTTGGGAAGGCAGGACAAGGGTGCCCCGGAATCGGGAAGCTGATGTCAGTCGTTATATCAAGGAGTTCAGGGTTTTCCAGGAGAGGAGTGTTGCTGAAATGGCCACTGCTCTCTCGATTCTCTCCTGCCTGAAAAATGATAGATGTATGACATATAAATGGTGTGGACAACCTCACTCGGAACAATAGTCAACCAGGTAAATAAAAAATGGCAGACTCTGTGTTGCAAAGAATGTACTGCTAGTGACTTGAGACTGTGGCCCAGAGGTTGCTAAGACATGAATACAGCGCACTGAGCGGCAGGGTCCACGGCACCCACGCAGGATGGGTCTGAGTGGAGATGGCCCTGTTTGCATCCATACTGTGTTCACAATGGTGGAGGCTTGGGAGCTACAGAGCTGGCTTCACGCCCTGACTCTGTCCCTCACTAACTGGACCTCCCTGAGCCTCAGGCTCCTCATTTTAAATATGGGGCTTCGCTCTAGTAACCTTGTCATAGAGTTTGTGTAACCATTAAATACAAGCAACTCTTCAATTCGTGCCTGGCACATGCAAAGGCTCAATCACTGTCAGGTTCTGTCATCCTCACTCATACTCTGCCTGCTTGGCGTGCTTTGGAGAAAGCCAAGCTGCATCGAGGTGACTGGAGAAGTTCTATCTGTTCCTGTGTAAATAGTGTTGGTATAGTTTGGATCTTAAATGTCCCCAAAAGGCCCATGTATTAAAGGCTTAGTCCCCAGGATGGCACTACTGGGAGGTGGGGGAACCTTTAAGAGGTGGGTCCTGGTAGAAGGAAGTTAGGTCATTGGGGGTGTGGCCTTGAGGGGGATATTGGGACCCTGGCCCCTTCCTCTCTTTTTCTCCTTTGCTTCTGGCAATGAGGCGAGGGCTTCCTCACCATGATGCGCTGCCTCCCCAGGGGCCCAAAAGCAATGGTCCAACCAACCATGGACTAAAACCTCCCACGCTGTAAATGAAATATATCTTTTCTTTTTTTAAGTTGATTATTTCAGGCATTTTGTTAGAATAATTGGAGCTGACTAACACAAATGTGAAAGCCCTCTCTAGGATGCCCTGTTATTCCACTATTGGTATTCACAAAACAGTAGACCCTCCTTAGCCAAAGCTTTTTATTTTTTTTTTTTGAGGTTTCAGTTTCCCATGGTCAACCAAGGCCCAAATGGGAAAATTAAATAGGAAATTCCAGAAATAAACAATTTATAAATTTTAAATAACTTTAATTACAGTATATTGGTATAATTATTCTATTTTATTATTAGTTGTTGCTAACTTTTGCTGTGCTTAATTTATAAATTAAACTTCATCACAGGTATACATGTATAGGAAAAAATTGCATATATAGGGCTTGGTACGATCTGCAGTTTCAGGCATCCACTGGAAGGGGGTGGGTGGGTCTTGGATGTTTTCCCTGAGGATAAGGGTGTTCTACTGTTTTCTTTCTTTCTTTCTTTCTTTCTTTCTTTCTTTTCCTTTCTCTTTCTCTCTTTCTCTTTCTTTGCTTCCTTCCTTCCTTCCTTCCTTCCTTCCTTCCTTCCTTCCTTCTTTCCTTCCTTCTTTCCTTCCTTCCTTCCTTCCTTCCTTCCTTCCTTCCTTCCTTCTTTCTTTCTTGCAGTACTAGGGATCGAACCTAGGGGCATTCTACCTCCAAGCTACACTCCCAGCCCTATTTTTTATTCTTTATTTTGAAACAGGGTCTCACTAAGTTGTGGAGGGCCTCACTAAGTAGCTGAGGCTGGCCGCAAACCTGCAATCCTCCTGTCTCAGCCTCCCAAATCCTGGGATTACAAGCGTGCCCCACCACACCTAGCTTGCTGTATTTCTTTCTTTATTCCTGTTGGCTAATCACCCTTGTTTTAGGATGGCAGCACACATCCTAACTACATCACTGCCTGTAGAGATTATTTGCTTCCTTTAAAGAAGGGATTAGAGACCCTATCCAAACGTTGATTTAATGGCATTTTTTCAGAGATGTATTATTATCACAAAAAAATCAAACCTTTGTAATTAGCACATGACATTCATGTTTCAATTCATTATCAGTGTGTCTCACAATGAAGATGAACACAGACCACAGTACCATGCCAGCTCCCCATTACCTCCAGTTCTCGAATTTTCTTTTTCTGGGGTTGGTAAAAAGAGGCCATCTGTCTCTTGAGGGCGCTTCTTCTAGCTTCTGTCTCTGACTTACTCTCTGGTCTTGGGTGATCATGAACTCCCTTGGCCTGTTAATGAAGTCATGAGTCATCTATTTGCCCTTTGAAGGAAGTTGGCGATGTTGGAAGTTGTTAAAAAATTGATCCTGCCGTCCCCAGGATCCCAAGTTGTTTTATTTTTTTCAAAATGACAGAGAAACAATCTTTTTTTTTTTTTTGCGGTACCAGAGATTGAACCCAGGGGCATTCTATCTCCAAGCTACACCCCCAGCCCTAATTTTTATACTTTATTTTGAAACCGGGTCTCACGAAGTTGCGGAGGGCCTCACTAAGTAGCTGAGGCTGGCCACGAACCCGGATCCTCTGGTCTCTGCCTCCCAAGTACTGGGATTACAAGCGTGTGCCACCATGCCCGGCTGAGAAACAATCTTGAAAATAAAACACCATCAATAATAGACATCCTAAAGATGACCTGCACTCCGTTCACCCTATTAAATGAACTATAACTACAAAGTGGTTCTCTACATCGGACCCTTAAAAAACACACCTGCATAAGCTGATTCCTAGGAAGCTGGTAGGGCGTGGGGTCTCCAGAACCTGTTTCTATTCACGAGCTGTAATTGTTTGAATCCAGAGTTCCCAAGCTGATGACGGGTGGCTTGGACCCCATGATAGGATGCAAATAACCATCACAAATTGCACCTCACCTACCTGAAAAAATATTGCGTTGCCGTCCAGCCGCCAGAAATTGGTTACAGGGTATCCGCTGTGCCCTCGACAAGGAATCAGCTCCAAAGCCGAATGACAGTTGGGGCATGCTTTCTCTGCCAACCCCAGAAGGAGAAAGATTAATAACAAGGGGATAGAGAACTCAGGATGCCAAGGCCACCCCCTCCCGGCCCTGCCCGGCAGGCCCTCACTCTGCTGTTTGAGCCGCGCCTTGTCGCAGATGGCTGGCCGCAGCTGCAGGCGGGAGCCATCGGGCAGGGTGCAGCCGCCTGCGCACACCACCACGCCCAGGCACGACTTCTTGAGGATGTGACCGTTGTGGTTGTTGGTGTTGCGCATGGCCCAGCCGCTCAGGTGGCGCTGCGCCTTCTTCTCGTCGCTGCTGTAGATGAAGCGCACATACCCATCGGGCCACTCGTGGAAGTGGTCAAAGTGAGCTGGCACCTGGGAGGGCGTGCAGAAAGAAGAGTGCTCGACTTCATCCAGCCCAAATCACATGCTTTTAATTTTCTCCAAGCACATTTGAATAAAAATGGGTTCTTTTAAAAGCAAGAAGTGTTGTAAAGCTCTGAAATGATGCTACCACAAAATACCACTCATCCTGTCTATGCATGCTTTTCTGACAATTGGCTAATAACTAATGTTTGCATAGTATTATCATGTATACATTGATGCAGTCTTCATACCACATGTAGGCAATAGGTACAATCATTATACCCATTTTACAGAATAGGAAATGAAGGTTAAAGAGGTTAATTGACTCATCCAAGTTCACACAGTTAGCAAGACTTGACTTTAGGATTTTTGGCCCTGGCAGTCTGGATCCAGAGTCTGTGTTCCTTCTCACTATGTTCCACTTCTTGGTGTATTTAAATATTGAAAATATTTTTGCTGGGCATGGTGGTTCACACTTGTAATCCTAGTACTTGGGAGGCTGAGACTGGAGGATCACAGGTTCACAGCCAGCCTCAGCTACTTAGGCCCTCCGCAACTTAGTGAGACCCTGTTTCAGAAATAAAGAATAAAAAATAGGGCTGGGGGTGTAGCTCAGAGGTAGAACACCCCTTGGTCCAATCCCCAGTACTGCAAAAAAATTTTTTTTCAAGTTAAATATCAAAATACTAGGGCAAAAAGTACTTGGAATGCTCTATCGTGGAAATGCAGTTTAATCTGTGACTATCTTTAAGTCAGTAGCTTCTCTCCAAAAGCTCTTGGCTCTCTGTCCTAAACCTGCCAGTCACATGAGCACTGACACCCAGAGCCGTGTCAATGTTACAGAGGCAAGAACAGCTGGGAGGTGGAGACCGGAGGATCCAGGTTCATGGCCAGCCTCAGCTAATTAGTGAGGCCCTCCGCAACTTCGTGAGACCCGGTTTCAAAATAAAGAATAAAAAAATAGGGCCGGGAGTGTAGCTCGGAGGTAGAATGCCCCTGGGTTCAACCCCTGGTACCGCAAAAAAAAATAAAAAAAAAAAGAACAGCTTTCCTCTCTTCTCCCAGCTTAGCTCTGCAAGTTTAAAATGGCACTGTGCTGAAGACCCTAACCGTAGTGAGAAACCTTGGGCTTTGAGGTTTGGTGAGCCTGCCTGGCACTGGCCTGCCCGCCACCTCTACAGCAATATGGGACTGTCATTCTCCTCAACAAGACCCACGTGCCTGAAATAATAAGTAATATCCAAAATACCGAGCTTTGCTTTAGTGCTTATATTTGGTGGTCTTTGTTTATGCATTTTATACTGTAATAAGTGTCTTTCTTATTTTTTATATAAGTTAAATACAAAATTTCCATTACTGAGCACTTACTATTTACCAGGTATTCTTTTTTTTTTTTGTGGTACTGGGGATTGAACCCAGAGGGGTTCTACCTCCGTGCTACACCCTCGGCCCTATTTTTTATACTTTATTTTGAAACCAGGTCTCACGAAGTTGCGGAGGGCCTCACTAAGTAGAGAGAGAGACAGGGAGAGAGAGAGAGAGAGAGAGAGAGAGAGAGAGAGAGAGAGA
>PVJS01012981.1:0-42859 GCA_004027185.1 Glis glis
ACATATATATACATACATATATATATGGGGGGGAGATGTAGAATTTTCCACTTGTCATGTTTATGCCAGAGGTGGAAACTGAAAAAGTTTCTGATCTGGGAGCATTTCAGGTTTGGGATGCCCAACCTGTAGTTGAGTAATCAGGAAATGCTAAGGACAGATAGAGCTAAGTGTAAGTATTTGGAGAAATGGGGGAAGAGATCTCAGGGCTCAGGCAACACACAAAAGACTTCTCAGGTCAGATAGGAGTTCTGCTGCTCCTTGAAGATGGAGGAGTCTGGATTGGAGTGAGCTTCCAGAAGGAGGAGAAGCAAGAATACAGTCCAAAGGGTTATGTGATGGGGAGACTAAAGGAGCCAGCCTAGCTGCCGGGCATGGCCCCAGTGAAAAAAGAATGGGAAATAAGTTCAGAAAGGAGAGTTTAGGTCAAACTATGGATGTTATTAAGTGCTGGGACGAGGGGTTTAGATTTCATCTGATGTACTATAAAAGGCCATTGTTGAGTCGTGAATGGAGGAGCAATATAGTGAAAGTGATCATAGAAATATTTATTAGGCAGCAGCTTCACAGTGGATTAGAAAAAAGACTGAAGATAGAAAACCAAATCATCCAGAAAGAAGGACTGACGGAAAGTTCAATGACACTCACAGACTTGTGAAGTCAGGAGGACCCACTTAGGAAATTGTGGAGGAAAATGCAGGTGATTAAAAATTAGGATTGATTAAGATTAGGAGGGGGAGCTGGGCACAGTGGCATACACCTATAATCCCAGTACTTGGGTGACTGAGACGGGAGGATCGCAGGTTCCAGGACAGCCTCCGCAATTTAGTGAAATCCTCAGCAGCTCAGTGAGACCCTGTTTAAAAATAAAATAGGGCTGGAGGTGTAGCTCAGAGGTCAAAAGCCCCTGAGTTCACTCTCCAGTACCAGAAAAAGAAAAGAAATAAAAAGAATGTGAGAGACAAAAAAAAGTACTTCTAGAAAAGAGATAATGATGACAAACTCTAAAAATACAATATTTGCAGCATTCATGACATAGCTTCAGTAAAGTACAAATCAATAACAAAAGGAAAAACAAATTAGAACAGTGAACAAGGAATATGAACATACAATTTTCTCAAGAAATCTAAATGTCGATTAAACATATGCAGTCATGTTTAACCAACCACCTTAAGGAATGTAAATAAAAACGATAACAAGATATTTTTAATTGTTGATTTGGGTAAAAATTATTATGATTTCTCAATGACAGTAATGAGTGTTTACAAAGAATACACTCATGGGAAGGTTATTTGGTGTATCCCTTCTGAAGAGCTATTTAGCGATAGCAAAACGCTAACAAATGTACTTACCTTAGTCCCAGGGCTCATGCCTAAGTGTGAACACCAAAGCTGTACTCATGGGAAATATAGTTGAAAATAAGCTAAATGTCTACTAACAAGATGCTGGGTGTAAAAAAAATATGGACTATCATGAAGACATTAGAATTATTGAAAAATCTTTAATATATGAGAAAATGTGCATAGCATGTTACTAACAAGCAGATTACAAACAGCTTGCACAATATGTTCCTAATTTTTGAAATGTATATATATATATATAAATCAAATACAATATGTAGTAGTCTTTGCATTCTAACTCAAGCAAGCAAAATGTAAAATTGCACTTTTGAGGCAGTCAGAGACACCAAATATGGACTAAGTACTAGATGAAACTGAGGATTTACTGTCAGTTTTGTTAAGTATAACAACAATATTTTAGTTATAATCTTTAAAAGTTTATTATATTGGAGATATATCCTGATCTGTAGTCTTACAGGGTGAAATTTCTTGAACTCTGAGACTTGCTTTACAATGCTAAGAAATAAAGAAATAAAATAAGAACAAGTGGTGATAATTATTAATTGTGCTGTTCTATTTTGAAAATCACCACAATAGAAATGTTAACTTAAAAAAAAAACCAAAACCTTGCCACACTTTTAAAAATAATGTATGTGTGTACATAGGAAAAGTTTAAAATGGTACAACCAAGATAGTTGCAATGATTATTGCTTTTAGATAAACGTGTGTGTGTGTGTGTGTGTGTGTGTGTGTGTTACTGAAGATTGAACCCAAGGATTTCTACCTCTGAGCTACACCCCCAGCCTTATTTTATTTTTTATTATGAAACAAAGTCTCACTAAGTTGCTGAAGATCTCACTAAGTTGCCTCAAACATGTGATCCTCCTGTCTCAGTCCCCAAATAATGGAATTACAGGTGTGCACTGCTGCACCTGGCTATATTCTAGTTTTTAAATATATTTTCAAGTTACTACAATGAACATTTTTTTGTAATTGAAAAGGAACTCTAAGTTCTATTTTTAAAGATTCTATGGTTTTGAAATTGAAGAAATAAAGGAAATGGTAATACCAATAGCTGAAATGAGAAGAGGAGGAGTAGAGAGGGCTGGGAGGGAAATGCACTCACAATAGGACTTCGGAGTGGGTGACAGTAGATAGCTGGATGCAGGCTCAAACTCAGGCAGGGACTTGAGAGCAGAAAGGAGTTAGAGAAGGCAGTGACTTGAGTTTAAACATCAGAAGCACAATGATATTATAGAGTAGCTTTGCAGATTTCACATGGAGGAAATGGTTTCAAAAATTGAAATTGGTTTAATTCTCTCAGTCCTTTAGTCTACATGGCCCAGACACTGTGTAACATGCTGGGAGCACAGTGGTGAGACAGACAGACTTGAATAAGTCCTTGTGGACTTACAAACTAGGTGGGGGGGGGGGAGGAAGGAGGGGAGAGAGAGAGAGAGAGAGAGAGAGAGAGAGATTAAACCTAAAACTACACAGATCGTCAATTGCAATAACTCTTACAAAGAAATAAGAAGTAGAAGGAACCACAAGGGCCTGGAAGAACAAGATGCAACTTGGTCCTGAGGGATTCTGGGAAACTTCTTTGAGGAAGTTTTGCTCCTTAGGGATAAACAGGAGCTGGACAAAGAATTGGGCAGGGGAACTTGAACAAATAAACAAGCCCACTCAAAGGCTTTGATGCTGAAAGAATCATGAACATTTGAGGAACCAAGAGAAAGTCAGGATGTCCAAAACAAAAAATGAATGAGAATGAGCTCTGAGATGAAACTGAAGAGGGAGGCTGTGAAGAGCACGCAGAGCCTGCCAGTCTTCCGTGATGAGGACCATGTCTTCTATGTTATTTTTCCTAAGCATTCTAGGAAGTCATTAAAGGGGTTCAGTGGGGATAATCACTGCATCAAGCAGCATGCATGGGAAAAATGGTCACACCAAGGGTGTTCAGAAGCCTCCTAAACTAGGCAAGATGGAGGACGCTGATGGTTTGGACTGAAAGTGTGGTAGTGGAGGTGGGGAGACGTGGGTAGATTAAAGAGATTTTAAAATATCCAATGGGGAGGCAGAATTGGCAAAGGAGACCGAGAAGTAGCTGGAGAAGTAGGAAGAAGATCAGGTGGACAGCATCAAGGAAGGTATGGTTTTCTGGAAGGAAAGCCTGGCCGCATAGGTTGGGTGCTTCTGAATGGTGCCCACTGAGTTGAATAAATTCCAAGTCACTGGTGACTTTGGTGGGGTAGTTTGGGTTGAATGATGAGGCAAAGGTGAGATTGGAATGGTCAATTATTGACTGGCAGGGGGAGAAGGGATGAAGAAAGCCCATAAACATAGATATTTTTGGAAAGGAGAGAAGGAGGAGGGGGAGGAGAAGGAGGAGGAAGAAAGAAGAGAAGAGACGAGAGGAGAGGAAAGGAAAGGAGAGAGGAGAGAAGAGGAGAGGGGGAACTTTTTAAAGATGAGAGAAGTTTGAATTTGTGTATAAGAAAAATCCTGCCTGGCGTGGTGGCGCACGCTTGTAATCCCAGTACTTGGGAGGCTGAGACAGGAGGATCCAGGTTCGCGGCCAGCCTCAGCTACTTAGTGAGGCCCTCTGCAACTTAGTGAGACCCTGTTTCAAAATAAAGAATAAAGCCGGGCGTGGTGGCGCACGCTTGTAATCCCAGTACTTTGGGAGGCGGAGACTGGAGGATCCGGGTTCGCAGCCAGCCTCAGCGCGCATGCGCGCGCGCTCAATCGATCGATCAATCTCTCTCTCTCTCTCCTCTCTCCTCTCTCTCTCTCTCTCTCTACCTAGTGAGGCCCTCCGCAACTTCGTGAGACCCAGTTTCAAAAACAAAGCATAAAAAAATAGGGCCGGGGGTGTAGCGCGGAGGTAGAACACCCCTGCGTTCAATCCCCGGTACCGCAAAAAAAAAAAAAAATCCTGAAAAGAAAGGAGGCTGAAAAACATGAAAAGTAGTGCCACATGATTTCTCAGCAGCAAGAGGAGGTGGGATTCAGAGCCCAGTGAGGGACTGATCCAGACAGAAAGAGCCCCTTTGACGTAACAGGAGGTGAGGAGGTGGGATGGTGTGAGAGAGGCAGGTGGTTTTGTAGATCTATTGGCAAGAACTTGAGGGAATTCCTTTCTCTCTGGAGGGAAGGGATAGTTGCATTTGTTTGACATTTGTTTGGTGCCTGTTGTGTGTGTGTGTGTGTGTGTGTGTGTGTGTGTGTGCGTGTGTGTGTGTTTTCTGAGAGTAGAATTAGAGGAAGGGTGGCTGGAGGAGGTTTGAAATAATCATGGCATGGAGTGGGGAGCAAAACAAACAGAGAACTAAAGAGGCAGAAGAGACCATGAGTCATAGTAAGAGAGAGGATGAGTTCCAAATGTGGGGGAGAAACGAGAAACACCGGGAGAGGGATGTCCATTTATTTATTTATTTTGTGGTTCTGGGGCTTGAACTCAGGGGCATTCTACCTCCAAGTCATACCCCAGTCATGAGTCTGCCATCCTCCTGTCTCAGCCTCCCAAGCACTGGGGTTACAGGCGTGCTCTACCAGGCCTAGCAGGGGTGTCCATTTCGGAAGTCACAATGGAGGACTGGCCAGACCTTCTGCTGCGGTACCACCATGGCTGCGGGTGATGGATCAGATAAATAGTGACAATAGGAGAAATGAGGGACTGTGCTTTTAGGGTGGACATGCATATATGCCAGTCACTACAATTACTTACCTGAATTAACTCATTTGATTCTAACAACCCTATAGGGTGAACACTATTCTTTCCCTTTAATAGCTGAGGTAACAGCAGGGGTTCTGCTCTTGGCCCAAGGTCACAAGAACTAGAATTCAAACCTACTTCACTCTGCCGCTTTCTGTAAGGTTCCAGGGCAACAAGAGCCTTATTAGGGTGGCACACACGTGTAATCCTAGTACTTGAGGAGCTGAGACAGGAGGATCACAGGCTTGAGGCCAGTCTCAGCAACTTAGTGAGACCGTTTCCAAATAAAATAGGGCTGGGAGTTCAGACGTAGAATAAATAAAATAAATAAAAGGTAAAATAAATAAAATAAATACTGGGCATTCAGAGGTAGAATGCCTCTGGGTTCAATCCCTAGTACCACACACATACACACACACAAAAAAAAAAAAAAAAGGAAGAAAGAAAGAAAAGAAAAAAGAGCCCTGTAGGACTTCTGAGATAAATTTTGTTGCTTCCCTTTGCATGCTTGTGCTAAACTCCCAATTCTAGAATTAACCAGCTCAAGCTCATGCCTCTGTTCTTTGCAACCTGAAGAAGCATTAATTAGCTTAATTTATCCTGGTCCTGTCACATGTTAATATTGCCACTTTCTGCAAACGGAAAAGAAGGCAGTGGGCAGTGAGTTGACCGGATGCAGTCAATTTTTATTCTGAACTAACTTGTGATGAATTAATGCATGAGCAATTTAACTGTTTACCCAGTTGAACGCTGGATCTGGCCACATTCTTTTTTTTATTGCGGTACCGGGGATTGAACCCAGGGGCGTTCTACCTCCGCGCTATACCCCTGGCCCTATTTTTTATACTTTATTTTGAAACCGGGTCTCACGAAGTTGCGGAGGGCCTCACTAAGTAGAGAGAGAGAGAGAGAGAGAGAGAGAGAGAGAGAGAGAGAGCGCTGAGGCTGGCCGTGAACCCGGATCCTCCTGTCTCCATCTCCCAAAGTACTGGGATTAGAAGCGTGCGCTACCACGCCCGGCTGGATCTGGCCACATTCTGAGTCTAACCATTTACTTGAATCAACCTTATAAACAGAGAAGCAAACTGATCGAGATGCTCCCTGAAAATGGGCAAGTGGTCATCCAGAAAGATCTACGTTTATATCATTCTCCAGTAATTATCAAGTTTTTGTCTCCATCTACAATACAGTATATCTAAGTAACATGGACAGTCAAATGATACAACACATGCTACATGAAGGAACATGTAAATTGAATGAGTCTTTGTGCAGAACCACTACCCATCCTAACAACAGCAAAAGGGATAGAACTGACTAGGTCCATGCATCCCCCTGCCCCATCTCTCTGGGTCACAACTTGAGACCTTTGAGAGCAAAAACAAAGTAAGGCGTGGTGGCACAAGCCTGTAACCCCAGTACTTGGGAGGTTGAGACAGGAGGATTGCAGGAAAAAGGCCAGCCTCAGCAACTTGGCATGACCCTGTTTCACAATACAAAGGGCTGGAGGTGTAGCTTGGAGGTGGAATGCCCCTGGGTTCAATCCCCAGTACCAAAAAAAAAAAAAAAAAAAAGAGAGAGAGAGCAAAAGCAAGGGAGGACTTTCCAACTCCTGACCCCCAACCTGAGCACATCAGTCTCTTGCTGTCTGTCCCTCTGTCATTCACTTTAACTTTACCTAATACTTCCCAGGAATCTTTTCTCTTAAGCTTCCAGAATTTAGAATGGAAAACCATACTAAGACCAGAGGAAGTGCATCATGATTCTGGGCCTGGAACTATCCAAGAGATTACTCTCTGTGTGAATTTTTCTCATCTGTTGTATATGCACTCAAATTTCTGTGCACATTCATCCATTTGTTCATTAAACAAATACTAATTGAAAATCCACTACATGCCAGACACTGCTAGAGGCACTGAAACTACATCGTGAACAAACTAGACACAACCATTGCATCATGGTCTGGAAGAACAAAGATATTTACTTAATATTGACACTATTAATTAATTTCAAATAGATCCAAGCCCCCCCAACCCCCCATCCCTCCTGCTTAATGTTTTTTCCATTGCACTTACCCGTCTCCATCATAATACATTCTTTGTTATTTACTTTAGAAATTAGTATCTTACTCCCTCCAGGTTCACAACCCTCGGCCCTGTTTGGGGATTTACTGCTTCTCTCTTGGCACTCTTCGTTCATAGTGACGTATGGTTCGGATGTGGAATGTCCCCCGGAAAGCTCATGTGTCAGCAACGGAGGAAGGTTCAGAGGTGGGGCATGGCTGGAGGGGATGGGTCACTGGTGTGGGGAGTGGCCTCAAGGGCTATCTCTGTCCTTGGCCTCTTCCTGTCTCTCTGCTTCTGGCCACCTTGAGCTGAGAGTGGCTTTCCTCCTCCATGCTGTCATGATGTTTCTGCCTTGGAGCCGGCCCACCATGGACCGAACCTCTGAGACTGTGAACCCAAATAAACCTTTCTTCCTCAAAGGTGTTCTTCTCAGGTATTTTGGTCACAGTGATGAAAAATCTAATATATAGTGACTATGTCCCTCCCAGTCAAGATAAATCATAAGCAGATCCAATGTCAAGTTGATCCATCACTATGAAATTACCTATGAATGTTTTTTGTGATGACTTTTAGGGGTTAATGCTTGGGAAAATGTGGCTATTCTCATAAAGCAATTGTAGCTAGATCCCAGCTCCAGGATTTTCTGTGGTTATGATCATTGTCTAATCTCTGGGCAGTTTTCTCATCTGTAAAATGGGATTGATAATCCCTACTCATAAGGTTGTTGGAAGGATTAACTTAGTGTATAGCATGTCTCTGGTGCATCGATGGTGCTTAAAATACATTCCCCAGCCCTGTCTGTATTCACTGTTTGGCCTGCTGTTACCAACTCCCCAAATAATATGACCAGGGACATTTCACTTGTTTCTTTTCTACTGCCCTAGAACAAAGGGAACATAATCAAGAGCGAAAGCATTATTTGATATCGGCTTCAAAAACACACAGTGTTTGATGTGTGATACTGATCTATCAGATATTAATATTAAACTCCCAGCTTTGTGCTGTTTGTATTGGTAACATGACCCTGTCCAGAATCACAGCTGGGAGAATTAAAATGTGTGCTTTCAGTTGTAGTTGGGGTTTTCCCCTTCCTACCTTGCCGGGTCGAGGGTGAATAAGCAGACAATGGGCAGCCTCTTCAGCTGAATTTGCAGAGCTTTTCAGATTCAAGAAACAGGGTCCTGCAAGCGCAGGTTGCCTCCCACCTCCCAAGCTCCTTGGACTCATCCTGCAGGTGGTTTCTTGCCCTCCTCTTGCTGCCCCTCAGCAGGCTCACAGGGACCACCCACTCATGGAGATTGTGCAGGAGAAGAATGGAGAGGAAGAACTGCAGAGGAGAAAGTGTATGAATTATAGTTCCCTATAATAATGACAGGAAGGAGGAAGAGGAGGAGAAGGAGGAAAAAGGAGGAACAACAGGAGGAGAAAGAGAAAAATAATGAGGAACATAAAAAGAAAAGGACCTAATGTTTGCTAAGCATTTTACTATGTGTTCTAAACTCATCTTGTTTAATTTTCATAGCAGCCCTAAAGTAAAGACTTTTAATGCCATAAAGAAGGTCTCTATGATACTCTTGCATTTTTCTCAAGCAATTTTGGTCATCAGACATGTTTTCCCACCCAATCAAATCCAAACGCCTTAGCATGCCACTCAAAGTTCTGCACAGAGAAGCCCCCAGAGTTGAGAGAACCATGTTAACCTCAGCCAAACTCAGACTCTTTGGAGGGTAAAAAAGGTGCCATTTGTGTTCATCCTGTTACATTTCCCTAAATCTGCCATGCTTGTTCATGTACATGAAAAACTAACCAAACCCCATCCACCAAAAACACCTAGTCATCCTTAAACACCTAGTCAAAAACCAGGTCGCCTCTTTAAAGTCTGCCTCAAGTTCTTAGAGCCAGTTTGCACAGCGCTGGAGGCCATACCCAACACCCATGTCGAATCTATGGGTTCAAATCCCAGCAGCAAAATCCATGTGCTTATGCAAAGATGGGCAGGTCACTCACACCCTCTGCCTCAGTTCCCTTTTCTGTAATTTGGGATAATAGTGCCCACTTCACAGGGTGGCTGTGAGCACTAAGTCAATAAATGACAGGGACTGATCCTGCCCAGGGATATCATGTGTTTGCTGAACAAGCATCTTGCCAATCTTCCAGGCACAGATGTGCACATGCTCATACAGGCACACACACACGTACCCCCCGCCCCTGGAAGACTGCATTTTCTCCTTTGAGGCAAAAAAAAAAAAAATAGTTGTTAAATGTTAAATGTCCAAATGGAATGCTAAATGCTCAAGAGCTCAAAGACCATTTTGTCTGTGATAACCATAGGTTTGATTATGATTATGGTGATTTTGACATCATTTAATCAATACAACATGTTAAAATATCTAAGCTTTGTTCCAGGACCCACATAGTGTGAGTGAGTATGTGTGTGTGTGTGTGTGTGTGTGTGCGCGTGTGCGTGTGTGTGCGCGCGCACGCGTGTGTGTGTTACTGAGGATTGAACCTCAGACATTCTATCTCTGAGCGACACCCCGAGTCCTATTTTTATTTTGAAACAATGTATCATTAAATTGCTGAGGGCCTCCCTAATTTGCTGAAGCTGGCCTCCAACCTGCAATCCTCCTGTCTCAGCCCCTCAAGTACTGGGATCGTAGACATGCGCCACCATGCCCAGCTCAGGACCCACATACTTCTATGATCTACCCTACCTAGTCTACTTGCTGGCTGGACTATGGAATGATCTCAAAATGGTTCTTACAATAAGTAGAATAGGTTCCCATCCACATAAGGCTGTTGCAGAGTTCAGTAACATTTATTTTGCCTAAGACCTGCCTTATTAAAATGCTAATACTCCTGAGATAAGAAACTGGTCTTTTCTATCCTCGGTTATTTTTACCTTAGTGTAAATGCATTTCAAATCCTTTACCACTGAAAGCCTCAGAAAAGATATGGTATATTCAGAAAGGTTAGAAGGAGTCTGCGAAGTATAAGAAAAGGCATGGAAAGGTGGAGCTCACATGCTTGTAGTGAATTCTGTCCACATTATACTTTGGCTTAGAGCAAAACACCCTTGCATGGAAGTCATGCTCAGGCTGGTGCTAAATTTATACCTGGGAGTGGTATAACCGCTCACGGCCCCAAACCCCCAAACACACACACACACTCGACTCAGACTCATTTCAATGTCATCTGCCTGCCTGAAGTCATGGTTCACAGTGACTTTTGTTACTGTTGTTGTTATTCCCTGCCTGTCATTTTGAGGCTTTTTCCCCCCACAGATTTTAATTGAATGTTCCAGAGGGGAGATATTTCTAGTATTTAGTTTTGAACTTTTGCTTCATATTGTGACCAATTAAAATAGGACTAACCACAGAATAAACTTTTCTTTTTCTTCAAGCATCACCCCCAACAGAGAGAATGGAGTTGGAACGCAATAATATTATTTTCCATGCTGTTTCGACTTAAATAAGAGAAAAGGGTTGTTTTTTTTTAAAGTTCTTTGAAAACTTTTTGACAACCCCATTTGCTGCATTTTCCCCCATTCCATGTGTATATTGGGTGGAATTTTCTAGTCTGTTCTTTCTCCTCTGTCAAACCTCCTTACGTAATATAAAGCAGCAGTCCTCTTGGCATGACTGAAAGCCAAGTTATGCTGAATGACTTTTAAATGTAATATTAATACACAGATTGAGGGTACAGACCCATCTAACCAGCCCTACCCACAGCCCTGCACGTGTGTGTGTGTGTGTGTGTGTGTGTGTGTGTGTGTATGGTACTGGGGATTGAACCCAGGGGTGTTCTACCTCTGAGCTCTACCCCCAGCCCTATTTTATTTTTTCTATTTTGAAACGGTCTCACTAAGTTGCGGAGGGTCTCACTAAGTTGCTGAGGCTGGCCATGAACTTGCCATCCTCCTGTCTCAGCCTCCCAAGTACTGGGATTACAGGGATGCACCATCACGCCCAACCAGCCCTTCACTTGTATTCCATCATGGCTTCCTTTCCCTTTTCCCACAAATCCCTGGCACAGTCCTTGGGTTCCTCGCCCCCTTTTTATAAGAGTCTGGCCTTCTACCTTGTCGTGGCATGGATGCCGGTTGGAAAAGAATTTCCAAGACAAAGAAGAGAACAACAGACAGATTTATTTAAGAAAACAAGAAATATACAATTGAGGAAGAATGTGGGTCATCTCTAGAGTGAGAGAGATGAATTGGGGGTTCATGGCTCCTCTTTTATAGGGGACTTTTGTGATGGTAGATGGAGGAGTATGAGGATGATATCACTTTGGCAGTCACAAGATGATTCAGGGTGTTTTGATCATCTCCTGGTCCTGATGGGGCCTTTGAGGACATGTCAGGCTTGTTGGGGCCTGTGGTCGGAACATTTCAATCTTGGGGCTCCCTGGTTGCCTCCTAAGGTTAAGTAATACCTTGCAAAGAAAGTAGAGCACTGCTCTAACAAAACACCATGGCTGAGTAATTTATAGACAACAGAAACGTATTTGGCTCACTGCTCTGGAGGCTGGAAAGTCTAATATCAAGGGCCACATCTGGCAAGGGCCTTCTTGCTGAGTAATAAAATAGGGGAAGGGCAAAAGGAGGGTAAGAGCAAGAAATGGAACTTGCAGCCTCAAGCTTTTCTATAATTGGCACAAATTCATTTCTAAGCATGGCGCTCTCATGGCCTAATCACTGCTCAAATGTTCCAGCTCTTCATACTGTCGCATGGGGGACTAAGTATCCAATACCTCAACTTTGGGGAACACATTCACAGCATATCAAGCACAGAACTGATGAAGAGCCCAGTGATTTGCCTCTCCACATCTGAAATGCATTTACAACCTGCCCTTCTTCCCTCTGAAACTAATATCCTTCAGGACTACCTCCTCCTGTGCAATTCACTCCTTGTTTTTTCTCCTTCTTTGCACTTGTCTAAAAATTATTTCCAGCTAGGCGTGGTGGCACATGCCTATAATCCCAGTATGTGGGAGGTTGAGACTGGAGGATCACAGGTTTTTCGAGGCCAGCCTCTGGAACTTGAACTTATTTTGAGACTCGTGTCTCAAAATAAAAATAGAAAGTATGAGGGTATAGCTCAGAGGTAGAATGCTCCTAGATTCAGTCCCCAGTACCAGAAAAAAATTATTTCCTCTTCTCCCCTGGACATTTTATTCTCCCCCTCTTCACCATCTCTCAAACTAAAAATATATGCACAATTCCTGATTTGTCCCAACAAAATTCCTTGCTGAACCTGGAATCTCCAAAAAAACTATGAGCAAATCAATCTTCCTTCCTCTAAGTTGTGTGGTCGGTCATTTTGGATTATAGCAGTGAGAATGTTGACAGAGACACCTGTCCTTGACATAGACCCCACGAGACAGAAGCAGAGTCCTGAGACAGAGACCTTGCCTTCCTGTAGGATGCTTAGAACCAGTGCAGAGGGAATCAGGCCAAGGAGACAAGGCAGGACATCTACTGGCTGTTTCTCTAGATCTTGGAGGCAGGCGTCATTGTTTATGTGCAAAGAAATGAAGTTCCCTGCCTCTCTACATGTCCGTGCCCATTCTCCCTGACCTGTTCCCCTTCCTAGCTGTTCTCCAGATCGGTTGTCTTTGATTAAGAGAACAGTTTCCTCTGCACAACGGGACTTGCTTCATTTACTGCTAGAAATTGTCACCTCTCTTCTGCTGAATGAAATTGCAAAAGTGAATGACGTATCGTGAAGTCTACCTTCTTCCTGAGTCTGAACAGAGGTATCTTCTTTTTGTCAAGAAGGTAGAAAAATAAGACAATGTCTCTCTCCTTTCCCAGTCAACCCTGCCCTTCTTCCCTCACCCCATACCTGCATTCTGTAGAAGGTAAGTGCAGTTCCCCAGAGACAATGCTTCCAATTGAGGTCTTGGCCTTTGTGCTCAGAATGCCAACGGTGGCTGGCGATGCCCTCTCTGGCATGGACTGGAACATGAGCTGAGACCATCAATTCATTTCACATAAACCACAAAACAGCCAACAGATGGGAAGTCATTAGACTCTCAGTCGCTACTGATGCAGTCTGGATTTGAACCTGTGACCTTTAGGTACCGGGTTTTATGTTGCAATATTAATGCCCAAAGGGTCTAGGGACTCTCAAAATCCTTACTTTTAACACTTGGCAGTCAATGAGGGAGAGGAGGAAACAAAAAAAGAAATGAATGGAACACCTGATGTCCTTAAGGGAAAGAGAAAAACTAGTGGAGGGAAAACTTGGTCTTACACGAGTCAGTGGATGGAGCAGTTGCTTTTTAAAGCTGTTGCTTTTTAAAGTATGATGCCATTTGAAAGGTGGATGCCTCTTCCCACCACTCTGCAGTGCTATTTGAAACACCTGCCTTGGCCCTCACTCTGCTTCATTGATCGTCTTCATTTGCTTGCTTAACAACTGGGGGTGTTTATACCTTCGTGAGAAAACCACTTTCCTGAACAGAGCCGTGGTAATGAAAGTTAATTCTCTTATTCCCCAAAAAACTCTCAAGAGTTCAAACCCACTGTTTCACTAATTTATTATACCCAGATAGGAAGTTGAAAATAAATACTCTGCTACCCATTTTATAGTAAGGGAAGGTCAAAGGTTTGACGCCAACTTTGTCTCTTTGTATCAAGAAGTGGTCTAGGCAGTCAGACAACCTTGGGTTGACCTCTAAGCTCTGCCATGTACAAACCCTGTGACCTTGGGAAAGTTACCCTGGTTTCCATTTCCTTATCTATAAGTAAGGATGACAGAAATTTTGTGAGGGCAGAGGAGATGATGTCATAAAGGTCACTGCACGGTGCTCATCTGCACAGGGTTGCTGTTTTGCACAGCTGCGGGCCACCCTCTGACATCCACCTAAAACACAACGGTGTCCCTGGAGTCGTGCCCCTCCACAGACAAGCCAGATATGGTCTGACACGTGAAGCTTTCTCACTGAGTGTTAGCCACCATTATTAGTTTGGAACAACCCTGTGTTCAACCACAAGATAAGATGTGAGAAAAAAGTCAGATTGATGACATTGGAAAGGTCCCAAAGTAGAGAGAAATCACACCTTCAAGATCTCAGTGGAGAATGAAGCCCCTCCCCCTTTGTGCGGTACTGGGGATTGAACCCAGGGGCATTCTACCTCCAAGCTACACTCCCAGCCTTTTAAAATTTTTTTGTTTTGTTTTGAAACACAGTCTTGCTAGGTTGCTGAGAGTCTCTCTACACAGTGGAGGCTGTCCTTGAACCTGTGATTCTCTTGTCTCAGCATAACAAGTACTGGGATTATGGGTATGTGCCACTACTTTCTGCTAATGGATGCCCCCTTTTAAAAAATTATTTATTTAGAAGCCGGGCATGATGGCGCATGCGGCCATCACGCCATGCACCATGATGCACCATTCATGCGCCATGATGGCGCACGAAATTCGAATGTATTCACCATAGAGAAAAAGGTACATTATTGTGAAGTATACTCACCTTTCTATGCCATGGAAGATCAGAATTTATTCCTCCTATCAAACCTCTTTCCTCAGGAAACAGTGGTTCTCAGAGTGTAGGCATTGAGTGAGCAGTATCACCTGGAATTTGCTAGAAATGAACATTCTCAGGCTTCCACCGGATCTACTCAATCAGAAACACCAGGGCGAGGCCCAGAAATCTAAGCTTTAACAAACACTCTAGTCAATTCTGAGGTGCCCTAAGGTCTGAAAACAGCAAACCTACTGACACCTGTAATTCTGAAAGAGTCTGCAAAGCTGAGCAGGGATTTTGATCGTCTCAAGGGTCTGGGGAGACAGAAATTGGAGATCAAGGCCTGCTGAGAAATAGGAGTCCTGGCAAACACCCCAAGATATTAGTTGGGACCCCAAAGGGCCACACCCAAGAAGTAAAAGTGAACTGGAAATCTAGGAGCCTTCACAGGGGACAAAGTTCCTTATCTCCATTCCTAATGGGATGAGCAGGACCTGGGATTGCTAATGCCCTAACCTGGTTGTCTGCTGGTAATGGAGAACATCTTCTTTAGAGGAAGAAGACACCACTGAGTGTCACCACTGTAACTGAGCACTCGCTTCTATCTTGCTCTCTTATGCCGAATTAAATCAAATTTTAAAAAAAGTCAACTCTTTGGCCTGGACTAACCTCCCACCTGCCCCATCTTTTTAGGAGCCTCACTCTATCTTTTTAGAAAAAGAAAACTATTCTTTTTCTTTCGTGTATGCAGACTCCGCTCAAGCAAACCCTTCCCGCTGGATTTGTTAAATCACTTAAGTCTCACTTTAAAATGCTTGCCAACTTCCATCATACCTCTCTCTTTCTTCCCTTCACAAAAAAAAGTTTTAGAATAATTTTTCTCAAACTCACGGTTTCCTCTTTGCACCCCCTCTCCCTCTGTACTCAGCTTACCCCAATGGGGCTTCTGCCTCGTCTTTCCAGTGACGTCTCCATCTCTTGATAAGGTCTCAATGGTTCAATGCAAAGAACACTTTTCAGCTCACTTCTTCCTGGTCTTGACAATGTTCCACACAGTCGAGCACGCCCCCTCATTTCCCCTCCCGGCCTCCATGGTATTCTCCTCCTCTTCCTCTGCCCC
The DNA here is from genome assembly GCA_004027185.1 of Glis glis. Lineage (NCBI taxonomy): Eukaryota > Metazoa > Chordata > Mammalia > Rodentia > Gliridae > Glis > Glis glis. The sequence goes on from PVJS01012981.1 coordinate 15,715, forward strand.
CCCTCCCCATTTCTCAGTGTTATTCTTTTCAGGCAGAATCCACTCTATCTGGCCATTGAAGATTAGAATTCTTCAGGTCTTGGTCTTCAACTCTATTTTCTATAAATTTTCCCCAGCGAACCTCATCCAACCTTACAGTTTTAATTACCATGTATCTATAACTTATAGATAAGATAAATGATATCTATAAATGATAGATAGATAGATAGATAGATAGATAGATATTCAGCTCAGACCACCTATTTGTACTCAAGACCAGAGACTCAACTACCTACTGATCTTCTTTTCTCTGTCTAAAAGCCTGATCTCAGGCTTAACAGGTCCAAGACCAGATTCATCATCTCTCCCACAACATATGGTTTTCTCTAAGGGTTTCTTCTCTCAATAAATGCCCCCCCCATATGTCTAGTCATACAAGCTAGAAACCCAAGCTGCAAACCCTTGACCCTTCTTGTCCCTTTTCCCCACAAGATTAATCTGTGGATTCTCTTCTGAATATTTCTCCAGTGTATCCCCTTCTCTCTGCCTACCTCTGCCACCCTAGGTCAAACCACCATTATCTGAACTCCTGCCATGCTGACTTTTCCATTGTTCTGAGATAGAGACCAACCTTGTATTTCACGTGGCTTTCAAGGTTCTGTACAATTTGGCCCCTACCTACCTCTCCAACCTCACCTCCAATATCACTCTGTCCCCTTCTCCTCAATCCACTCTGGATTCCTTCAATCCCTTTATACTTGATGCTTCCTCCCATCACGGGGCCTTTGCATGTGCCTAGAATATTCTTTCTTGCCCCCTTCAAAAGTTAGTGACAATTCACTCCTCTCATCTCAACTTGATTGGTTATTGATTCCTAAGTAGCTTTGTTGATTTCCCTAATTAAATCAAATTTTATTATCCATATTCATGTAACCCATCTTTCTGTGCCTCTCTTTAGTGGCATCCACACTGGTCTAATTTTATATCAGTCTTTGTGTGATAGGAGTCATGTCTATGTCATGCTGTAAACTTGGCATATGTTTACAGTATATATATAGTAGATACTCCATACATTTTAATTGAATACATGACTAAATAAATTATTATTATTATTATTCCAAAATGAGGAGATTGGCCTCTCTGGTGCTAAAATAAGAAACATCCCAGGAGAATCCCACACTTGTGACTCTAACTTGGCATTCTAGGTCAGCGATTAATTATAAATGTTTTTTTCTCTTCCTATATTTGGAACAAGTTGAGAAGTAGACACAGGAGAGAGACTGATGGAGATCAAAATATCAGCTTAATTACTAATAAAGCTGAATTGGAGAGCCAAGCTTGACTAATGACCCAAACCGAGTGTCCTAATATATCTCATTGGATTTGAACTGGTCCATTCAAACTGTTAGACCCACCTATGCAGGGGCAGATCAAAGCCCCTGAAACTTGCTTCATGGATTAGCAGAGATATTTGATCTAGAGGTCAAGTTGCTCCATCAGAGACTGAGAATCTGGGGACAGGCCGGATGGAGAGCCTCTGGAATGTTCACTTAGATAACTCACTCCTGCCATAGAAATGAATCAGGATAGAAAGGTCAGGAATGCCATTTTGGCAGAAACCTTCCCAAGGAACTATGAGGCCAAGGAAATGCAGGTTTCCATAACAAGTGTTAAAATAAAATTAATGTACAAATATTAGTGGGATTTGTTTAGAGTTAAAAATTTGGTTATTTACAACAGTAAGCCAAAGTACTTTTTTTCAATTAGTGGAATTAGCACATATTTTCTACCATTTCCATTGTTTTCCCTTGCTTAATTAACTATTTAATTAAATCATTATGATTACGAATTAACTAACTTTGTCATCGAAAGAGTTTATTTATATTGTAAATGGAGTATTATACCTAGATGCATATGTATATGTTGCTAATTTTCTGAATATCCTTTTTATGCAATATTACATCTTCTCTTCTGTGTTTTCGAAGTATTTAATTCATTATATAATGTACATACATTTTTCAAAGCCATAGAGATATGAAGCTAGTTATACAAGTTAGGAGTACTTTCAGCTGAAAATAACAGAATATCCAACTAACAGTGCTTTAAGTATTAGAGATATTTAATTATTTCACATGCAGAAAGTGGAGTAGTAGCTTTATGTCAAAATAGAAATTCAGCGGCCGGGCGTGGTGGCGCACGCTTGTAATCCCAGTACTTTGGGAGGCAGAGACCGGAGGATCCGGGTTCGCGGCCAACCTTAGAGCGCATGCGCGCGCGTGATCTCTCTCTCTCTCTCTCTCCTCTCTCCTCTCTCTCTCTCTCTCTCTACCTAGTGAGGCCCTCCGCAACTTTGTGAGACCCAGTTTCAAAAATAAAGCATAAAAAAATAGGGCCGGGGGTGTAGCGCGGAGGTAGAACACCCCTGTGTTCAATTCCCGGTACCGCAAAAAAAAAAAAAAATAGAAATTCAGCAAAGACACCAAGTATCCAGGTTCTTCCTGTCCTGTACGCCATATCTGATGTGTTGACTTTTCATTCCCAGGCATGTTGCCTCAAGATTGCAAATGATCAACATGGACTAGAAACATCCTAATCACCACAAGGCAGGAGAAATGAAAGGTTTCGCATCAATGAGCTTTCTTCTCCAACAGTGTGTATCTTATCAGGAAACAAAGACCTTCTCAGAGACCTCCAGCCTTCCCGCCAGTACAACACTGTGTGACCACTCCTGGCTGCAAGGGAAGCTGGGAAATGGGGTATGAGCATTGCAGTTAGTTTATACTGAAGATGGAACCACCTGAGCTGGGAACATTGCTGCATGGAATAAAACCTGAGTCCTTGAGCAAAGAAAGAGGAAGATGTTGAATAGGCAACAAATAGTGTCTGCCATGATGTGTCCAACTCAGATCCATCCCTGAAGCTGCTCATGACAAGTATTGTCGGTTCTTCTGGGGGCAATAAATAGCACAGCCTGGGATATTATAAATGGTAGAATCCAGGAGATTCAAGTCATAAGCTCATCTACCCCTTGTTCATTCAGCGCTAGCAGTGGAAATGTCTCGGGACAATAAAGACTAGAGAAAGACTAGAGAATACCTGGGAGAGATTGCTAAGGAAGGCAAGACCTACCTGGGGATTCTCCATGGTTGAAGACAGCCTTCTGTGCTAGTTGAGCTAGAGAGGAGGAATAGAGAACTTCAGGTGAAGAGAAGCACAGAGCAGCGGAGGTAGTGCCCTACATGGAATATTCAGGGCAGAGGAGCTGCTGAATGGGAGAGAAGATTCTTGTTGGAGAATGAAGGGTAAAGAAGGGACAACTAGGGCCTGAAGGTGGAGGTTCGGGTTGTCAGGTTGAACGGTCTGCAGTTTATTCATGGGGAAGAGAGGAGCCACACACCGTTTTATAAATGGAACGATGACATAGTGAATTAATCAGAGAGATTAATTTGGTGTCACAGAGCAGAACAGATTCGAGTGGCAGAGATAGGTAAGGAGACTATGCGATGACCATGGCGGGGATGGGGCCTCAATGAGAACATCATCACTGCCAATAAAAATGGAGTCTAAAGGGTAACCATAGATGGATGTATTCTAGCCACCTCTCAGGAGATCCCCCAATACAACACAATAGAAATCATCATGAAAAACATAGGCTCTCCTAAGGGGCAGCAACCAAACATTTAATACCATGTTCTCCATTCTGAGTGTGAACCTGAAGAAAAAAAGCTAATTTTTAAATAACGAAGGGAGCCATCAGGGGTTCCACCAATATTAATTTTTTTAATCTCAATCATTATTCTTTGAGTTAGTTACTCATGGCCTGGTTTCCCAGAAACGGGCTGCAGGCATTCCAGGAAATGAAAAGTGATTCGTGGAAAAGCCGAGCCTTCTCCTATGATACTGCTCAGAGGTGTCTGCTGCCCACCCGCACAGACGCTTTTCATGAAGGGGTCGAGGGGTAGGGGAAGGCCTCCCCGGACAGCTGCATGGATTTGGCCAAGAGTCAAAGCCTCATGCTTCTTGCTTTTTTTTCTTCTTGATGCCACCTCTGAAAATGCTTAAGAAAGTAGAGCCCTTCCCCCCAAGATTCTCCATGCCCATAGATGCAGCACAGGACCAACCTCCCCTAAAAGCCCACTGTCTGCTGGCACTGTAAGATGAATATTCTGTTACTTGCAGCTGAAAACATTCCAGATGCCAGAGCTTTGCTCTTTTTCTCCATCTGAATTCACTCCTCCATTCTAGGGGACCTGGAGCATAAGAGGGCCCTCCCCAGAGGCATGTCACTTAAATGCACAATGAGTTAGTGACAGGGAACTGGGTAAATCATGTGCTACCAAGCAAGACGGCTGCCTTCATGCAATCACTCTGCCACTCACCCACTCAGTGACCCGGGGCTTCCTCATGCCAGAGTCTTCTCCCGCATAGAATAATAATCACTGATATTCCATAGATGTCTTAAGAATTCAATAAGATCATGACTATAAAGTGCTTAGCTCCATGCCTGGTTCAGGGTTAGCACTCAATAAACGTCAAGCACTGTATCTTTTACAGATGAGGAAACAGTAATCCAGACAGACCCAAGGTCACCCAGATAAATGCCGTGCGTGCTTACTTTCACAGGCACGTCTTTTCCGAGTTGTGTGTCAACAAGTCAGCAAATATTTATTAAGTGGCCATGAGATGCAGAGTCTGAACTAAACATTCAGAATTTATGCTCGAGGATGGGAATACGTCCCGCCTTAATGGGATTTACTGTCTGACAAGGAGGTTTAGTTTCTCAGGGTCGGGCCGGCTGCATGCAAGGCTGCCCTTACAGATGAAGGTGACTGAGGCCCCTGTGGTCTGGTGAGAAGGACCGAGGAAGGCCACTCACAGCACGCATCACCTGGCGACGAGGACAAACTAGCACACAGCTTTGCGTGGGCCTGGGTTTTGTCTTCCTAGAAGAGGGGTTCACCCAAACCAACTCATCTTTCTCTCTGTTCACTTGCAATTCCTCTGCAGATAAAATAGTTCCTCCTCAGGCCTTTAACTAAGGCCTGAAAGGTCTCCAAAAAAAGCCAGAACCATGAGCGTCATATTTCTTCCTATCACCTAATGATCTTTCAAAATGCAGCCCTGCCTAGGAAAGAAAAGGGCTGCTGTCAATGACACGTATTTTAACAAGTAAATAGCCATGTGTATGTGTGGATAGATAATATGTATGTGTGTATAAACATATATATCCTTATGTCGATTGAATTTCCTTGAAAAGAAGAGTGAGATCCCTCTCTGGGACATGCTGGTCTCAAAGGCATAATGAGCACTGATGTGGAGCTAAAGGGTGCAGAAATGTCCCCTGGGGCCCGGCCCACATCTGTCCTTCCTGCTGTGGGTCTCAGGTCTCCGCCTCTCTCCACAACCCTCCCCTTGTCGCTGTACTTGCTGCCATGCTCTCTGTCCCTGGGGCGGTATACCATATAGGCCTCGTGGCAGAGCAGGACGGTCCTGGCAGAAGCTGTCTGCCTTCTGAACCCTGAAAAGCTCTCATGCACAACACTCAGTAGCAACAGACAAGGGAATCAAAACATTCACCCTGTGGGGCCATCATTGAAGTCTCTGGTTTTTAGAGAATTCTTCCAGGCTGTGGTGCCCAACCCCTCCCTGTTTGAACATCTGGAGGGGGAGCTCATCAAGTCAGTCCTGGCCTTCTGACTACCCTTTTGGGGAGGCCCATGTGTGTCCCTCTTCAATGACGGCCCCTCGTTCAAGAAACTAGGCTATCTGGGCATGGTAGCACTTGCCTGTAATCCCAGCAGTTAGGAGGCTGAGACAAGAGGATTGCAGGTTCAAGGCCAGCCTCAGCAACTTAGCAAGACCCTGTTACAAAATAAAATAGGGCTGGGGATATAGCACAGAGGTGAATGCCTATGGGTCCAATCCCCAGTACCAAAATATATAAAAAGAAAGAAAGAAAGAGAAAGAAAGAAAGAAAGAAAGAAAGAAAGAAAGAAAGAAAGAAAGAAAAGGAAAAAAAGAAAGAAAGCCGGGCGTGGTGGCGCACGCTTGTAATCCCAGTACTTGGGAAGCGGAGACTAGAGGATCCGAGTTCGAGGCCAACCTCAGCTACTTAGTGAGGCCTCTGCAACTTTATGAGACCCGGTTTCAAAATAAAGTATAAAAAATAGGACTGGGGGTGGAGCTTGGAGGTAGAATGCCCCTGGGTTCAATCCCCGGTACCACAAAAAAAAGAAAAAAGAAAGAAAGAAAGAAAGAAAAGGCTAAGATGAGTCAGGGCAAAGGCAGATCTGCCTAGGGATCTCAGGGGAAATTTGCCTCCTGAGTATCTGCAGAACGGTGACACCTGAACTTGAAGTCACAGTTCTTTCCAACACGTGTGTCCAGTACACATTTGCTCAATGGAGAGTTAGGTAGATGGGTCAAGTCTTGGCTATCAGACAACAGAGCCCATACTCTTCACCCTGATAAATTAATTCACATTAAGTTTTAAAATTCTTCTTCCCCAAAGAAATTTCATTTTAAAGCACAATTCTTTAGCATATTTTTTACATTTGCTAATGATGGGCTTTCGGCAATGTGGGCTATTTTGAAGGAAAGGTTTGTTTAGGCCAACGGAGCAGCATGATTGGTGGTCTATTCCACTATGCAAAGACCAGCTCTCACAGGCGACATAAAATGCCTGTCAGGTGCCATCTAAGTGGCTTTTACTAGAGGGCAACCCACCAAAGAGCGCGAGTGGAGGAAAAAAGACACAGCGGAGACATAGGAGAAGCACCTGTTCCCACCTTTGGGGAAGCAATCACCTGGTTGGCCGCTGAAAAGCGATACATGCCAGCCCTTCCTGTCAATGGCTATGCTGTGGCTGGAAACATGTGCTTCCACTGAGCCTGGCTCCAGGTTGCCAAGAGTCTGCACCTGACAAGTAACCGGGGGACACCTTCCAGACGGCAAGAGTGGAGGAGAGGTCTGCACTGAGAACAAGTCCTGCCCCAGTCAGTCCATAGAGAATAGGGAGCTGGTATGCTGCGTCCACCTCTAAAAGACATCCTGGTCCTATGGGCTCTTCTGCAGGATCTAAAATTGTCCCACTATTCTGATTCTACAATACCTCTGCTGGAATTGGCTCTGTGTTACAAAATTGCATTTGAGAAAAATGGGCACAATAAAATAACTGTGTATGCCTTTAAGGAAGAGTTCCTCAGATCCATATCACTCAAATCCCAGAGATATAATCCCCAAAACATGAAGAATATTTGTGCTGAGGCTAAGCTTTGACCCTGGTCCTCACTACCATGATCATCACTAATAAGTCAATATGTGACATTAGCCAGAAGAGCTATTGGATGTTAAAAGAAACTCAAAAATCCCAGGAAACAGCCATTGGATGAGCCAACTATTTAATTTACAGTGTCACTCACAGGAAATAGACAATAGAATTGTTAAGTTTGCAACCGTGCAGCAAATTGCAGTTCACGCACATTTCACATTAGACAGCCCCTTCCTTCAGCTAATGTCACTATTAGTATGAAGATACACAATTGCAACCATTTATTGAGCACTCACAGTGTGCTAGGCACAATCCCACAAGCACTAAAAGCACTTTCACTTAACTACAGTAGTGAACTTTCTCTGTGCCCGACGTTGCTCTGAGCATTTTGTATGCATTAACTTACTCCTCACAAGCGTCCCAGGAGGTAGACACAGTTCCTCTGCAGCCAGTTTTTCTTTCTACAGTTTCAGTTACTTCTGGTCAACCACAGTATGAGAATATTAATGTAAAAGGCTAGAAGTAAACAATTCCGAAGTTTTAAATTGAGCACTGCTCATAGGACTGGGATGAAACCCCTCAATGTCATGCTTTGTCCCACTTGAGATGTGAGTCATTGCTTTGTCCCTAGGACCTCCCTGTACATGCTACCCACCTGTTAGTCACTTTGTAGCTGCCTCAGATATGAGATCCACTGGTCTAGCACAGTTTGTGTTCAGGTAACTCTTATTTTACTTAAATGGCCTCAGAGCACAGAGTAGGGATGCAAAGGAGGCATCAAGACATAAAAACATGGAAGGACAGATTAACGCTGGTGCTACGTGGCAACGCTGCAGGGCACGTGGGAAAATCCGTAGTACATATGATGCTATCTACAGCTTCCGGCATCCACTGGGGATAAGGAGAGACTACTGTACTATTATTATCACCATTTTACAGAGGAGGAAACTGAGACACAACAAGGTTAAGCAATTTGCCCGAGGCAAATAAAAGATATACATGTATATCTAATTAGGAGGCAGAACAAGAATCCAAATCCATGCAATTTGTTCCAAAGTCCACGTACTCAATTCTTAGTTCAGAATTGCATCTTCGAGCCAGGTGTGGTGGAACACGCCTGTACGCAAGTAACAGCATTACACACTTGCAATCCTAGTACTTGGGAGGCTGAGTCAGGAGGATCACAGGTTCAAGGTTAGCCTCAGCAACTTAGCAAGGCACTCAGCAACTTAGTGAGACCCTGTTTCAAAATAAAAAAATAAAATAGGGCTGGGGGCATAGCTGAGGCAGAATGCCTCTGGGTTCAACCTCCAGTACAAAATCAAATTCATTTTCAAGATATCACCATGAAATATACACTGCAATTACCCTCTTTTTCACAAGTAAGGAAACAGAGGTGTATAATGATTCACTCATTTCTTCAGTCAAAGAACCAGGACTTGAACCCAGGCCTTTCTGGCACCAAAGGCTGGGAGCCAGATGCCTATATCATTTCCTGTGGTTCATTGTGGTTCATTGGCTGGAAATCATGCTTCCTATTCAAATCTGGTTAATATATTTGAATGGCCATTGACGCTAGACACTGAGTTCGGTGCTGAAGACTAGATGGCCCTGTCCTTCAAAGTGCTTACACTCTAGCTGTGGAGCCTCTGATCCTGACGTTGTTATTCTAGGACATGGACATACTAAATGAATGACTGCTCCTCCATGCTCTTTGTCCCTCTTTGTCACATGCAAAGCCTTCTGTTGGTTGATGGCTATAGCTATGGGTATAAATAGGAACATAGACTATGTCCGTTCCTCAGTCATATGCACCTCTGATGACCACTCATTCTTTTTCCTGCTGCTAATTACCAAATTCTCTAAGCTATCTGTCCCATGTGGCTTCAAGCAACTGTCCACGTATTTCTGAGACAGGCTTTCTTTCCTCAGCCCACCCCGAGCCAAGGTCCTTTGGAATCCCTCCTACTCTGCCCTCATTAGTCACAGCTGCTGCAAACCATTGAGTTACGCATCACTTCTCGAAGTCACAATCTTCAAAGAACCTCAACAATAGTATGGAGCTACAATAACAAAAGATGTAAGGAGACTAACAGATACGCAGTCCTTCTTGAATCTGTCCCTTACTAGCTATGTGTTATCTGATCACAGTTACGTGTTGCTTAATGATGGGGACGCGGTCTAGGAAATGCATCATTAGGTGATTTTGTCCTTGTGTAAACATCACAGAATATATTCACACAAATCTAGATGGTATAGGTCACTCAATAGATGTGGCCTCTTGATACAATCAAGCAATACAGTAAACACAAGATGCCAGCTAACACAGCATACTGTCTTATAACAAACTTTTTTTATATAGCTAGAAGGAACATACTCTAAAATAATGAGAAGATGGAGGTTGAACAGGATGATCACAGGTTTGAGGCCAGTCTCAGCAACTTAGAGAGACCCTCAGCAACTTAGTGAGACTGTTTCAAAATAAAAAATAAAATAGGGCTAGGAGTGCAGTGCAGAGGTAGAATGCCCCTGGGTTCAATCCCCAGTACCAAAAGAAAAAGGGAAGTAATGATAAGAAGTACAGTATAGTAAATACATAAGTCAGCAACATAGTCACTGATTATCACGTATCTGTACTATACATAATTGTATGTGCTGTACTTTTATGTGACTAGCATCACAGTAGGTTTGTTCACACCAGCATCGCCTCAAATATGTATGTAATTCATTGCACTATGGCTTCAATGTCAGCAGGCAGTAGGGATTTTTCAATTCATTATAGTTTCATTGGACCACTGTCATGTACTGCAGTTCATGTTGATTGAAATGTCGTTATGTTTCACATGACTGTACTTAATTTCTGTGTGTAGACCTCTCTTGCACTGTGTTGATAACAATATGCTCTTTCACTAGGGCTGAAATGAGGGTCAAATAAGTTAATACACATAAAGCAGAAGGAAAATGTCTGATAGTTGATGCTCAATTGATATTAACTGGAGCTGTTGTTTCTCTCTCCTCCTCCTTCTTCTCTTCTTCTTCCTCTTTTTCCCTTCCTCCCCTTCTCCTCCTTCTTGTTATAATTGTTACTTACTATTATCATTAAATACTTGTTTCTTTCAGTGTTTGCCAGGAGTTTGCTTTGGCTCACAATTGATAATACATTAGTGGTACTAAGTATGTTAAGGGCAGTAAGAACATGCCTGTTCAGTTTATTTCCGTCAACTCTCAGCAGATCTGTGCACATCATATTTAAGAGATATTTTTTCTACTCTACATTGTCTAAGTGTTACTGGTCTGAATAAGATTTTGAGAATATTCTATAACACCTTGGCTTTACAGAATACCTCCTATGCTGCATGCAATTTGGTGGAAGTATAATCTTTTAACAAAAGAATGGGAAACACTCAAACTTGCCCAAAGGGAAAATAATAAAATACATGGCCTGACTTTCACTTACAGTTCTATATCCCCATGGACTTCTGAAATCGGAAAAGTGGTGGTGGGGGGCAGAGGAGGTATGCTATGGATTTGGAACTTAAATGGCCCCCAAAGGCCCAGGTGTTAAAGGCTTGGTCCCCAACCTATAGCACTATTGAAAGTGGTAGAAACTGCCAGACATTGTGGCACACGCCTGTAATCCCAGTACTTGGAGGCTGAGACAGGAAGATTGCAGGTTTGAGGCCAGCCTCAGCAACTTAGCAAGACCCTGTTTCAAGATAAAAAAAATTAAATAATGGACTGGGGTATAGCTCAAAGGTAGAATGCCCCTCCTGGGTTCAATCCCCAAGACCAAAAAAAAAAAAAAGAAGAAAGTGGTGGAATCTTTAGTAGGCAAGGTCATTGTGGTGTGCCCTTGAAGGGAATATTGCAACCCCAGCCCCCTCCTCTCTCTCTTTGCTTCCTGGCCACTGTGAGGTAAACAGGCCTCCTCCACCACACACACTCCTGCCAGGATGTCCTGTGCTGCCACAGGCTGGGGACAGTGGGGACAAATTCCATGGACTGAAATATCTGAAATCCTGAACCTAAATAAACATTTCCTCCTTATAAGTTGATTTATCTCAGGTATTCATTATGGTAACAGAAAACTAAAACAAGGTGTGTTGATACACTCCAGATATGATCAGAAAATGTTAGTATCATGGTAGCATGTATCGATCTCTGTTCAACTAACAGAGTTGGAGCAAATGTTCAAAATTAGCTGCTCTATAGTTTTGAGTTAAACATTTGCCCTTGAACCTGTCACTGAAGGTTTTGTCTTTGGCCACCCTGTCTTTACTAAAAGGCCTCTCTTATTGACCTGCATTAACTGTAGCCATTACTCCATCCCCTCATGGCTCCAAGCTCTGTCCTAAACCACAACCCCACTGTTTTACATCATGAAGAATGGTCTCCACTGTCATAACTTGTGGTAAGAGAGAGCCTTTAATATCTTTTTGATATGATAGCACCTGATAAAGATGCCATTAACATGTATCAATACTGGAAAAGCAGCAAATGCATGATGGTTGTGGCTCTTTTGTTTTCTAAATTAATTGGCTGGCATAAAGGACTAAATATTGGACTCTAAATCAAATGGAGGTCTCTCTAAGAGTTTAGTTACAGCATCACTTCTGGTAACAGGAAGTTTGAAGAGAAATAGGTGACAAAACTCTAGAGGGTCAGAGTGAGCCTAAATGAATTCAATACAGAGGGAAGGAGGGAGGGGGAAAGAAGGAGGAGGAGGATGACAATAATGATGAAGATGAAGAAAGGAGGTGGAGGAGGAGACTGTATCATTCATTATTAGCTGAGTAACAAACTACTCCAAGACTAAATGATTTAAAACCACAGGAGGGGGACAGGCTGGGGACTGGGGAAAGCTAGCCACCCTACAGGCGCATGAGCTCACAAGTCATTGATTTCTTAAATTTTGTACCTTATGCACCTAGCTTTCCTCGCCCTAGTCCTGGTTCTCTAAAACAACAAACTATATTTATAATCACTCACAGTTTCCATGAGTCTGGAACTTGGAGAGGCTCAGCTGGATGGTTCTAGATAGTTTCTCCATTTTGTAAAGTCAAAATGGAGATGTCAGCTGGGACTGCTGTCACCTGAAGGCTTCACTGGGGCTGGAGGAAGCACCATCAAGATGGCGTACTCAACGTGGCCAGCAAGTTGATGATGGCTGCTGGGAGGAAGCTTCAGCATCTCTCTACATGTGTTTCTCTGTAAATTCGTGGATGTCTCCATGACATGGAAGGTGACTTCTCCCAGCATGAGTGAACCAAGAGGAAGGGAGGTGGGAGCCACAATGTCTTTCATGTCCTTGCCTCAGAAAGTCACACCATCATTTCCATCATATTCTGTTGCCACACAGACCAACCCTGATACACTGTAAGAGGAGATTATACAAAAGCATAAATGGTCATTCATTTGAAGTCTGTAATTTTGTAGGCTGGCTACAACACAGAAGAAGAGAAAGGAGAGGAAGGGGAAGAAAATGTTTATCTAAGAATCTGATTTTCAAACAATGGCATTGGCTGGATCTTTGGGGATAAAAATTAAGTCCACAGCTGGGCGTGGTGGTGCATGCTTGTAATCCCAGTACTTTGGGAGGCGGAGACCGGAGGATCCGGGTTTGCAGCCAGCCTCAGCTCTCTCGCTCTCTCTCCCTGTCTCTCTCTCTCTCTGTCTCTCTCTCTCTACTTAGTGAGGCCCTCCACAACATCGTGAGACCCAGTTTCAAAATAAAGTATAAAAAATAGGACCGGGGGTGTAGCGCGGAGGTAGAACACCCGTGGGTTCAATCCCTGATACCGCAAAAAAAAAAAATTTAAGTCCAAATGGTAAGTTGTAGGAGAGAACTAGGACTCACCACGTTATTGGATAATCCAACTCTTCACTTGGCAACAGTGTGTATGTGTGGAAGGGTTCTGGTTGATAGACTGGGTTGGAGGACTTCATCCCAGACATAGCCCTTCCATCAAATATGTCCATCTAGAAAAGATTCCAGGCCATAAAAGCCTGTCTTTGCTAGTGGGATGCTGAATTATTTGGTAATAGAGGGGTACAATAACTTCTGTTCAAGAGAACTCATTCTACTAGCATGCTCTATTCACAAGCTCCGGGATTCCACTAACTTAGTCCTCGGAGATCTCTGTGTATTTCCAGTCTCCATGGATGAGGAATATATAATGCTCCATCCATTTCCTCACCTAAGTTACATACAAAGTTACCACAAACAAGGGCCACAGGATTTCTCTGGAAGATTGATGCGATTACTTCTAAGAAGTCCTTTTAAATTCCTCAATTCAACATTGACATCTTCCTGTCGATACAGAGCAGAAAGTCTGGCAGAGAGTTCTGCTCTCCTTATCTTGTGCTCAGCCTCTTTTTCTCAAACACTGGCCTTCCCAGAAACAATATCATACCAAACCAAGACTCTGAAGTTAACATATTGAAGTTCTGTTCACCCAAGAATGCAGTGATGTTTTCAATGTGGAGAATGCCGAACCCTGGGGACTTCCTCCCTAAAGGCTCACCATGTCTCCTCGTCTTGCTCTCTTTCCCCTCTCCTGAGTGGGTCTTGCCATCCCTGGACCTGGGATCTTCCCTCCCACTCACCACTCTTCCCCAGCTGACGTCTCCTGAAAGCCCTCCACGAGGATGGATGTGGCGTGTGTCTCTCTTTAATCCTGAGATCGTCCATCAGGACAGGGAGTCACTGGGCATGTGCCCTTCGCTGCTCTTTTGTCTCTGCATCTTATCATGGCTCTCCAGCAGGGCATTTCGCCTCCACACCTCACTGGGGGTATCTGCGCTACTTCTTAGCTTGCATCTCTGTTTGCAAAGATATGTATCCAATTCCACACACAATGAAAGAATAACAACAACATGAATTACAAATGTTATGATGCATTATGCTTTGATTAAATAAGAAATGTGATCAGCTGAGCCCAAAAGGATAGAACTCGAATCCCGTCAAGAGTCAAAGATGAATGAACAGAACTACAGTGACATCTGCTGGTCCCTCCCATAGAGGTGTTGGTTTAAGTGGCACCAGAAATGGGTGATGGAAAAAAAAATGATGATGATGATAATCTCAAGCTGAAAATGAATCCTTAAAATGTGCCTGTAGGTAAAGATGTATTAAATTCAACCGTTTTAATCGGGATGTCGCAAATGGGAAAACAGAATTCTTCGGAGTAGAAGGTGAACATTATTTACTATACAATTGCTCAAAACCGGATGGAAAAGACCATTCATGCCATCATTTTAGCGTACGATCGCCCATGCCCACACACCACAGGAGACAGAAAGATAGTCTGGAGGAGAGGAAAGCTTGCAAAATGAAAGGGCTCTACTCGAAACCATCTCTGAGTCTTAATATCTGGGCTTCAAGAAGCTGAGGTTCCAGGGAACATGAATAGCCCTCCCCACTCAGATGTACAGTGCCTTAACATGGTTTTTTTTTCTGTAAAGAAATGTCTACTGCTGCGATGCCGAGATACATTAGAAAAACATTAAGATGTAATCAGGCACTCCCTGGGGGCCAGGGCTTCAGTGGGATCAATAAACTTTGCCACCCTGTTGCCTTGCGTTCGGGCAAATCTTCAATTACCAACATTCGTTGCCTCTGCCAAAAATTGAAGTGAGATCCGGCTCTAAGGCTCAGCATCTTTTGCACAAAATGCCTGAAGCTGCCTCCCTGGAGTCCAAGAAGCCCCCGCATAGCGCTCCCTCGAGCATTTCTCAGCCAATGTCTTTTGTAGAAAGGGCAGTGTTTTTGTTAGACCCCTCCAAGCGGTGTCACAAAGGGAGCTGTCATCTAGACTCTGGATAATGACCATTCTCTTTTCAATGAAATATAAACCCACACGGATATATATTTTTTCTAAGCAAAGCCTTAAATACCTTCAGTGTATGGTGCCCACAGTAACAGATTATAAAGCTTTCTAACACCATTACTTAGGAAAAATTAGCAGAGATGGTATCTCTCAGAAATTATTGAAATTATTTTAACATGGTCGGCATGTGCCTTCACTTTCTGGGGCCTGAATGACAAAAGATGGGCTTTGCATTGGGAACAAAGGAACTTTTCATTTGTGTCTCATGCGTGGACTGTGGGGCTGCTCTGGGTGGGGAGCATGGCTGTCATCTGGCTGTGCGGAGAGTATCCTTATCCCACATCTGAATAAAGGACAAAGAGGCCCCCAGCCGGGCAGCATGTGGTGATGTGCACATCCAACAATAACCATATATTGTATGGAAGTACAAGTGTGGACAGTCTGCGCTTCTTGGAAGCTAAGCTACGTTAGAGCGATCTGGGTTTCTTTTAGTGACTCTAAGGGGCGATGCATCACCTACACGTCTAAAGTACATTCGATAAACCATCGTGGAGCCAGTGCCTGTGGAATTCATTTCCAGAGACAGCCAAGCTTGGGGGTTTGGTTTCTAAGGTTTTCTTTCTTTCTTTCTTTCTTTCTTTCTTTCTTTCTTTCTTTCTTTCTTTCTTTGTATTTAAACCACAATGCTACTTATTCCCGCCCTATCATCTTTCAGCCAGGGATAAATCTGTATGATTCATCATTGTTTAAGCAGGTTTCCTACAAGGGGATATTACTAAACTAATTGATTATCATAGGAGTTGTGTTCTATTTGTGGCAATTCCTGAAAGCAAGGGATGCCCTGGGTAGTGCTCAATAGTGAGGGATTTGCAGACCCACAGCCAGGTTGGAGCATTCCCTAAGGACCCATCCATCTGGCCCTGACAGTGACATATCCATTATTCCTACAAATAATGAGAAGGGAGGTAGGATTTCATGGAATTGAGAGCATCCTTTCCTTCAGTTTCTTCCACTTGCAAGATGTTGAACATTTCTTCTTTCTGCACAACTCCGGCATGACAACTATGTGTGCGAAGAGGAGGAATGCATATCCAGAAACTCCTCCACCTCCCTGTGTTGATGGCCTATATACTGAAATGTGACTGAGCCTGTGACTCAAGCTCCCTCGTTATTAAAGAGCAGCACTGTCACATCCATCCACCCAGACAGCCTTGCATTTGGTCATCCAAAGGCCATTGCTAATCGTCCTTTCTGTGTGAGGTCCTGGCCTGGGCCCTGGAGACATACACCCAGTAGTGCACAATGGGTGCCTGTGCTAATGGATCAGAAAGACAGTGTCCTTGGCAGGAGAGTAGGGTGTCATTTGTGCTGTGGTGGCACAGAAAGGGCACATTTTAAATGAGTGGCAAGAGTTAGGGAAAGCTTCTCAGAGGAACAGGCATTGGAGCTGACTTTAAAGGGTGCGGTATTAATCGGGTAAAGAAAAGGAAGTGCATTCCACAGAGAGAGAAGCATAGGAGAAGCTTGGAGGGATGAACTGAAGCCAGATTCAAATAGATGGTTGTCCCCAGGTGGCTGAGGGAAAGGCAGTCTGTTGGTTCGGATAGAGATAGAGGGAAAGGAAACAGACAAACCCATATATGGTTCCAGTAGCTCCTCAAAGGTGTAGCTTTGCGACCTGCTTTATTTAACATTTGTCAAGCACCTACTGTGTACAGGGGACTGTCTTAGATGCTGTGGGCTGGAGGGATTGAGAGGAAAACCACCTCTGCCCTTAATAACAGACGCCCATTGAGTGCCCACTGCATACCACAGACAAACTTATAGGTTCTTTCCTTTCACTGTGGAAGTCAGTCCTCAGGACAAATCTGCAAAGTACGTTATCGCCAACTTGATTTTTCAAATGAGGAAATTGAAGCCCTGAGAGGTAAAAATGACTTGTCTGACACCAAGCATCCAGGGTGCAGCACAGCTGGGACCACAGGGAAGACATGAGGAGCGCATGACTCAAAGTTCCCACTGTTGATCGCACCAAAGAGAAGAGAGAGGGGGCAGGTGTAAAACTTTGGGGGTAAAACCTGCCTGGTCAAGCCAATACATCCTTTTGCCATACAGGAACTCTGGGCCCAGACTTTCTAGAAGTTTCCATGTGGATGGGCTCTGGGCAGGGAAGCTCCTCGGAGACAGCGTCTTTGTTCCTCTTGTCAGCCTCTTGTCCCTTCTCCAGGACCCTTGGCCCTTTAAACACCTTCTTCACTACTGCAGAAGCCCCTGCCTCCTACCTACCTGACACTGAGCATGGCTGCAGCCTTCCCTGGAGTCCTGGAAATTCCCACAGCTCTGGCCTGAGTAGCAATTCCCACCTACTCCAACTTCAGACATTTCTCAAGGTGGGTGGAGGGAATCAGAAAGCTTCACATCCAGGAAAAGAGGGGGAAGAAGGAATGCCAGGGTGGTTCTCAACACTGGGTTGTGGTTTTCTTTACAGACCGCTTTGTTCATATTAATTGTCCTGGATTAACTTTTCACAATACAAAAATCCTAAGTAAACCCATCTATCTCACATTGTGACGATTAGCCTCCTGCCAGTAGCCCTCATCAGGCTTATCCATCAACCCCCAATCTTCTCTTCACCTGATACTAAAAGACCCAGTAACCAATCAGCCAGTTCCCAGGTTACGGCCTCCCCACAAGAAGGGAAGAAGTGTAGTCCCACTAATAAAGACGGCAGAGAAAAAGAAAAGATACTCAAGGACTTTTTGCGGGGAGGGGTTCTGGGGATTGAACCCATAGGCATTCTACCTCCAAGCTGCACCTACCCCCCCCCACCATCTTTTCATTTTTTATTTGGAAACAGGGTCTCACTAGGTTGCTGACAGTCTCGCTAAGTTGATAAGGCTGGCCCTGAAACTGCAATCCTCCTGTCTTAGCCTCCCAAGTACCAGGATTACAGGCGTGTGCCACCATGCCCGGCATCAAGGACTTCTTAAAACACCCAAAAGGGGTACAGTCTGCTTGGAAATATAATGTTTTGGGGGCTGGGGTATAGCTCAGTGGTAGATCATGTGCTTAGCATATGTGAGGTCCTGGGTTCAATCTCCAGCACAGGAAGGAAGGAAGGAAGGAAGGAAGGAAGGAAGGAAGGAAACATTTTATAAAGTAGAGACATTTGCCAAGAAACATATAAGTTAAGAGCATACAAGAAAGTCCAAGGAAAAGAAAGAGACGGTGATGAAAAGGCAAAGCCAGCACGCTGGACACTTCTAGAACACCACAGGTGCTATTTATGCCTGGATTTCCCTGGTAAAATGTCCCTGTGCTCCTCCTTCGCACCCTGGACCCAGCTGGGCAGGGATGCCCCTTAAACCTCGCCTCGTGCTCCGTTGTTTCAGATAGAGCTGGGATGTCTGCTCATTGCCTCTTTGGTCTCTGAGTTCTCCAGTATTCATAGAACATTGCATTTCTGAAGCTGCAATACTTCACATCACAGAGGGAAATAGAAAAGGAAGACGCTGGAGGGAACATAAAGGGAGAAAAGACAGGGGACTTTGTCAGGAGTTTTTAACTTTCTTATTGAGTTAGAAGCAGCCCTGGGGAGAAGGTGTTTTAGATGTTTGGGCCTTCTGGGCTCGCTGTTGCCGTAGAGAAGAAAGAGTGTGATGATTTAAAAGTGGTTGGGACACGCCAGGGACTGGAAGAGACGACTGGGGGAAGGTGACTGTCTCGCGATGGCTCTTTTATGAGGGCATTAAGGCTGTGACCGATATTGTCATCATTTGCAGGATGTTTCCTTCAGAAAAGCATGCCTTCAGAATCTTGGCCCTTTTGACTGTATAAAGTGAGAGCTTTCCAGGCTTCTCCCAGGGATCCCTATCCCATGATTCTCAGCATTAAGAAATGGACTTGGGCACTCAGGACGAGAGATTTCTAATTCTCGCTCCACTCCTAGTTTGTTCTGCAAATTTTGGCCAGTTTCCTTACTCCACTAAGTTTACAATATTAACCATTTTCAGCTGGAGCAAGAATTATGAGGACGGTCATAAATAATGAAGTGGTAAGCATACTCGAAGCATCATTAGGCAAAGCATTCTAATACAGTCGTCCCTTGTCGTTCTTGGGGGATCAGTTCCAGGACCCCCATGAATACCAAAATCTGTGGATGCTCAAATGTTTTATATATAAAACGGCATTGCATTTGCATATAACCTATTCACATCCTTTCTATACTTTAAATCATCTCTAGATTACCTGTAATGCTTAACATAATGTAAATGCTATGTAAATGTATTGTATTGTTTAGGGAATAATGACAAGAAAAAAGTCAGTGCATGGTCAATACAATACAACTTTTTTTTTGTATTGGAGATTGAACCCAACGGCATTCTACCTCTGACCTGCACCCCATCCCTATTTTATTTTACATTTTGAAATAGGATCTCACTAAATTGCTGAGGCTGACCTTGAGCCTGCGATCCTCCTGTCTCAGTCTCCCAAGTAGTGGGATTATAGGCATAAGACACCATGCCCAGCATATAATACAATTTTTAAAAATATTTTTGGTCTGCTATTGGCTAATCTACAGATGTAGGACCTGTAGCTATGGAGGGCTGAGTCTATAAGGATTCTGACATTTAGAAGTGAGCATTTGTCTTTGACTTCTCTGAAGTGAAAGTCTCCAGGGTGATTGGAGGTGCTCCCAACTGCCAGCAGGGGAATGAGGTGAATAAATAATCCCCTCCAGCTAATTAATTGTCCAAGGAAACTCTGTTGGTAGTTTCTCTTATCCTTCCTCCTCTACTGCAAATGCTTGCAAGTCAAGGAAACTGGTGTTCTGTGATGGGCTACCAACTCCATGAACGCCACTGGGTTTAGCCTCAAAGGTTGCCCATTTTAGCACCTACTATGATGTCTGAAACATATCGGGCACCTGCTATGGGTCGAATTGTATGTCTCCGAAAATTGTATGGTCAGTTCTAAAACCCAGTACCCCAGAATGTGACTAGACAGTGGCTTTCTGTATTTGCAGATGCCACCTCCACAGATTCAACCAACCGCAGAGTAAAAATATCCGGTGAAAAATTTTGTGTCTATACTGAACACTTACAGACTTTTTTCTTGTCATTATTGCCTAAACAATATAGTATATTATTTATATAGCCTTAACATTGTATTAGGTATTATAAGTAATATATATATATATATATATATATATATATATGATTTAAAGTATACAGGAAGATGTGTATAGGTTATATGCAAATATTGTACCATTTTGTATAAGAGACTTGAGCATCCACAGATTTTGGTATCTGTAGGGATACCAAAAGTAATCCTTCTTGGGTATGGGGTAATGACTGTATTTGGAGATAAAGCCTTTCAAGAGATAATTAAGGGAAGTCATTAGAGTGGGATATAATCTAATATGACTGGTATCTTTATAAGAGGAGGAGATTAGGACACATTCACACACAGAGGGAGGATCATGTGAAGACACAGGGAGAAGATGACCACCTGCAAGCCAAGGAGAGACGCCTCACAAGTTTCAGAAGAAACCAACCCTGTCGATACCTTGATCTTGGACTTGCAGCCTCCAGAATTGTGAGAAAATAAGAGCCTTTTGTTTAAGCCATCCAATCTCTATTACTTTGTCATGGCATATCTAGCAGATTAATACAATGCCTATAATTGTGTGCTAAGTGAAGCAAATGAATCAGTCAATAAAGGATGACTCCTGAAATCTGTAGATGTCGTAGTGAACAGCTGACACTATAATGTATGGCCAAGGGTTCTAGCATTAGCCCTTCTGCTCATGACCCATAGGATCTCAGCCAAGTTTGTCAACCTCTCTGAATATCAGATCTCTCCTTTGTGAACTGAGGATGAAGATACCTGACTATACATGGAATGTTGGGAAGAAGTTCTCTGATAGGACCTTAGTATATAGAAATGAATTGCATCACCCCTATTCTTGAGGTGCTTATGTTGATTCTAATTAAGGAAAGAGAGAGGTGCTCATAAGTGAAAAATGTCAGCACGGTAAAGGGATACTTGCTTCAACAGAAAGATGTACATGCGCTTCCATGGAAATACATGCACATGGTAAGGTTGCATCAGATTGACTTTTGAGAGTAAGGATCAGGGAAATCTTCAGAAAGGTAACAAGCTGGGTTTTAAAGTTTAAACAGTAAGAGGGTTTGGGGATAGAGAAGCATGTCAAAAGACAAGAATACTAAGGGGTTCAAAGAACAGTAAGTAGATAGGTATGCATTGCTGAGATTGGCAGGAAATGACACAGGAAAGCCAGGTTGGTATCAAACCATGAATGGTCTTGAATGCCCGGATAAGCTGCCTAGGTTCTATTCAATTAGACAGTATGGATAACAGGAGGTTTTCTGTGGCATGAAAGGATCTGTCTTTTGGAAAGGATACTTTGGAGGCAGTGTGATGAATGGAAGGGATGGGAAATGTTTGGAAACAGTGAGAAGTCATGTTACTGTGATAGCTCAGTACTTGATGAGCTTCAAGGGGTCAAGAGGATTGTTTTAGGTAATCTATGTGAACCCACTCTTTAAAAAGTAAAACTAATAATCATGATTATTTTTGAGGGAAAGAAGATTTAGGGCCAGAGTTTGTCAATACATATCAATGCTAATTAAATTTTCTGGGAAGTTGTGAGAAATCAGTTCATATTATAACAAGCATGTGATACCAGGTCATTTTCTTAGTTGTATCTCTTTTTTTCATTTAACAGCAAATAACTACTGATTTTAACAACCAATTTGAAGATAAAAGTAAAATTTCCCCAAAATGCCTCCAATTCATTTCAATATTATTTCAATCTTGACTGTGAGTTGGTTACTTTGGGTGACAATATGAACAAATACACTGACACATTTAGCAGAATATACCAAAGGGGTCCAATCCCACCGGTGTTGGTTTTGAACTCCTATTGGTTATAAAATACAAGTAGTAAGTTTCCAAAAACCTGAATAGTATGGTTTCTTTACCAAAATGGTCCCCTCTTTCTCCACACCCTTCACCCCTAACTGCCTCACAGAATTACCTGCTGCCTTCTCTGTGCTCACTAAGCCCTTTGTTTATATTGCACGCATCACATGGCAGAAAGAATATGCAAGTGTCTATCCGCACTGCTGAATCACAAGCTCCTTGTCTTCTTCATCTTGCCTCCCCAGAGCCTAAAACAGTGCCTGCCTGTCCATACTCGACACTCTGTGACTGAACTGACTGAAGGCTTTAGGGTGTGTGTGTGTGTGTGTATGTGTGCGTGTGTGTGTGTGTTTCTGCTATCAACTCAAAACGAAAGGTGACAGAGTAATGTAGAATCTACTTGATGGCTTGTTTCATAAATGTAAAAGCCCGGTGAATGCACTGACACATGCCAGTTAGATACCTTTTCAAGGCTCCATGCTGGCATCCAGCTTTGTTGAGCCCAGCTCTCTTTGAAAGCAAGTGTCTGATTCATAAACGTTTGTCCTGCTCTATCGCCTTGGTGTGGATCATGCTTATTTATTTGACTTGTGCAAGACGACTGTGTATACATCTTCCATACAGGATCTGATTATACACAGGCAGAAAAAGGTTTAATGCCCATTTTGTACTTCTGACACCTAAATATTCCAGTTATCATCCTGACATGGAAATTGGAATGTCTTTGTTCTAGTTGCCTGATATACTCAGGTCACAATATATATCAACATTTTCAACACACAGTATATTCTACAAATATCAAACCTTCTTCACTGTGTTTCAAACAAAGGAGCCAAGACAGTTCATTATACAGAGATGCCAAAGTAGCTTTTTTTTAACTCTTTGTTTTCCTGCAGTAGACCAAGGAGTTACCAATAAAATGGCCAGGTGCTCTGATAGCTAATGTTTTCAAGGGCTAGCCACTAAGCACATGACCTTGGATGTCATTTATTATCTTACTTCTTTGGAAGTAAAGCCATAGTATACTTTTAAAAGTACCATCTTTGTTCTTCTACTTGCTTAACTCATATTTAATATGGAAATATCTCTAAAAAAGCATTTGCTTTCAATAATAGCTGTTTTTTTTATTTTGAGAATTTATCATTTGCAGGATGTCATACCCCATCCTTTAAACACACCATCCCCTACTCCTTACCAGCCCAACATAGCAAGTACTATTTTTCTTTTCTCCTATTTACAGAAGCAGAAATCAAGGCTAAAAGTCACTTTTCTGGGTCTCCACTATTGGTGGACTGGAGTTGAGAGTCTGCATCTTCCTGGCTTGGACCTGGCTTTAGGCACTGCACTCTGCTGTCTAAGCCTATGGAGGCAGAGCACAACCTTCTGTGTTTTCTAACTTCACCGAAAGCCTGCAGGAGTTTCCAGCATGAATTGGGAACTGCATGTATGTCAATGGAAGACTCATATAGCACTAATCACTAACTGTAGGTCCAGAGGGGGAGATTTAGAAATATCAGAAATAGGAATATTTTTGCACCTGTATATCAATAACATCAACAGTGATAATAAGGATAATAGCAATCTAGTTCACTCATGGAGAAAAGATTATAAACAAATCTCAATCAGGCAATAAAATTAAGGTAGAGTGTGGGTTTGAGGCAGAAGTTTCGACCTCTTCAGCTTGGTAATGTGCTATGGCCCAACAAAGATCCATGAGACTTCCCAAGCAATATCCAAGGAGTAATGACAAATGTTGGATAAATCATTCCAGAGCTATTACAGAGAGACTCACGCTGCCATATGGAAAAAGTGGTTAGGGAACAATTAACTTCAACAATGTATATTGCCCCTGGAAACAAAACTGAGTTAAGCCTCTACAACAAGGTTGACTGCAGCCTCTATAAATTAGTCAGTAATAATGGTCATAGTTTGAAACCATAAAATCTTTGAAAAATAGAACAAGTGCAAGGCATGAAATCATTTATAAACAATCCAACAACAAATTCTGAGGGAGACACACCAAGCACCTCTTTTCTACTTAATTCCTCATATTTTATAGCTCAAGTGAAGCAAATGTTTGGTAAGCATGAAGGCTCTCATGTAGTGAGCCAAGATGGAGTAATTGGCACTAAAATTATTGCAAGAATTTAATAAAAGAACTCTCGTCTATGAAGTGCAGAAGATGTAAAACAAGTGAACATAAATGAAGACACAATGCTTTCGTTGCTGAATGCTACCAACAGCCGCGAGAAGGCTGCTAAGATGATAAATCACGGACTCGCTTTCAAAAGCAAGTAACAGAGGAATTAACACAGAGATCAGTGAAGACCATTAAGTAAGTAAACACCTTTAAATATAATGGATATTGAAATAGCACCAAAGAACAAACCAACAATTTCAGAACAAAAGATCAACAGTTTGCTACATGGTCAAATTAGTAAAGCAAATGGAACCTGGGCAGAAACAGATAAAGAGATGAAGAGGAGGCATGTGTATTTCAAAGAGCAGTCCAGGTCCATGGCACTAAGATGTCCCTCCCAACTGGGGATTTAATAAATCAAGTTTATGTTATTTAGAGACAATTCAGAAAGTCATGCCATTGGACTTCTATTCTAGCAATAAATTATCTTAACGGTTTAGAAATGAAGATTCAAGTGCATACACCTGTAATCCCGGTACTTGAAAGGCTGAGACAGGAGGAGCTCAGGTTCAAGGCCAGCCTCAGCAACTTAGCAAGACCCTCAGCAACTGAGCGAGATCCTGCTTCAAAATAAAAAATAAAATAGGCCTGGGGATGTAGCTCAGAAGTAGAATGCCCCTGGGTTTAATTTCTAGTAAACCCAAGAAAAAAAATGAAGATTCAGTTATATAATAATAACAATAAGCCTTCCTAAAACTCTCCCCCGCCTCCCTTGCTCCAGCCTCAATGTAATAAACCTTCCTAAGAATCCTTAATCACGATTTTTGTGTGTCTGAGCATGGTATAGGGGATCGACCCCAGGAGTGTTGTACCTCCAAACTCCAAGTTACACCCCCAGCCCTGTTTTATTTTTTATTTTGAAACAAAGCTTCAATAAGTTGCTGAGGGCCTTGCTAAGTTGCTAGGGCTGGCCACAAACCTACATCCTCCTGTCTCAGACTCCTAAATACTGGGATTACAGGTGTGTACCACCATGTCTGGCTAACAATTGCAACTTTTATTTCTATTTATGCAACAGGTAGGAAGTTGAAGCCCCTGAGTGGTGAAATAACATGTCTAAGATAAGAAAGGGCACCCAGTGGTAGAACTAAGATTAGATCACTTCTTAAAAGCTACTTCTACAGCTTTTCCTCTCATGTAATCAGCCCTCCAAGTTTAAAAGAGATCTGAAATGTAAAATACCAGTTGATTATAAGAAAAACATGTATCCAAGTTGGGAGATACATTTAAATCCCATTAAACTAACTGAAAAATTCATGAGCAATACATGGATAATTTGTTTCTTATTAAAACATTAAACTTGTAGAGAATATTTAGCTGTTCAAATGTCAAGTAACAGGATAGCTATAGTAAGTTAATTAGGTACCAATTCATTGCTAAAGATACTTAATTGACATTTAATAAGCATATTAAATACCAATTAACCAACTATATTTAGTGCTAACTATATTTAGTCAAAGCTGTTTTGTTAATCGCTTGCTCAGTGCCTTAGTATCTATGGTCAATAGATTATAACCCAATTAAATATATACATTAATGTGTTTGCATATATGTGTCCCCAGTGGGGAGTACTGCCTGGATGCCCATGTGTGGGTTTAACCATCATCACCCAACCTGGTGAAGACTGCAATCTGCCCCAGCTGGTGGAAGACCCTCTATAAGGAAACAAACCCGCAGAGGGGGATGGCAGAGGGGCAGCACTATCCTGTCACTGCTGAAGTCAGAGACATGGAAGACCTAACAGGCTGTGGTGAGAGGGGACGCAGGGCCCTTTGGGAAAGGGTTCATATTCTCTTGAGCCCTCTGCGGAGAGGCTTTTTCCCCTCGGAAGCAACAGCCACGATGTTTCATAAATATCATTTTTCCTCCTTCCTCCAGGAGGGAGGAACACACTGATTGTGATAATTGCCTCCAGGATCTCACGACTTTCCTGGGCTTGAGAGACCTTGGCCAGCGTTCTTTTGGACCACTTGCTGAATAACGTTGTCAGTCACATGCCGTGGGGTCCCTATTGTGTATTCTGGTCACAGCACTTTCCTGCAGACATGATGCTTGCGGCACAATAGAGAAGAGACACGTGACAAGGGAGCAGGGACCGGAGCACATTAACCTCGGCCACTCTTCCCTGACCCTGTGAAGGCATTTAATGTGTTTTGTAGGTCCGGGCATTGGGAATCCTTCCTGAGGTTTAAATATGCAGAAGAGCTGAACCCTGGTGTGAATCAGTTACTTGAAGGGCTGAGGGGCAATGCCAGTGTTGACCCAGAGGACTCCTCCAGGCAAGATGCATGCACACAAGATCAGTTTTAACGTGGCCAGACCTCTTAATAAGCATCTCCTAGATGAAGGTGAATTGATATTGTTTAAGGCCTTCCAATCTTAAAGTTTTGGGGATGATTTCAGTTTTTAAATTCATCAATACATTGTAGCCAGCATGGTGGCAGAGCCTGAGCAGAGCAAAAGTTCGGGAACATGAACCTTTGGTTATGAGAGCTACATGATATCCAGAAAAGTCAGGCACTTGGATGGTGAGCAAGCTGAGCAATGAGTTTTGAGAATTTCTGACAATGGGCAGAACTGTTCACAGGGCAGTCTGAAATCCAATGTCTGGGGAAAAGCTGTATCAGGAACAAACATTACAACTATGAGAGGCAGGAGGAGTTAATCTGACCTTCTGTACTTTATGCCTTACTGCCTCCTTCACATCACTACTTGTATTCGACAGGGTTCTCTAGATTAACAGAATACACAGAATGAGTATATTTTTTAAAAAAGGGATTTATCAGATGGCTTACAGTTTGCAGCAATGTAGTCCCAGGTTCTGACTGCACGTGGAGGGTCAGAGGAACCAGTAGCTGGTCGAACGGTCTAAGAGCTGGAGTCTTAGGATTGGAGCAACCACTAATTCAGTCCCAGTCC
>PVJS01012982.1:0-42856 GCA_004027185.1 Glis glis
AGGAAGGAAGGAAGGAAGGAAGGAAGGAAGGAAGGAAGGAAGGAAAGGATCCAAGCCAGGAAATATATAAGATGAGCCTGGAGCATTGCACAGTGCCAGAAAGTTCTCAAAACAAAGGAGCCAATACCTCCCACTGGCCAAGTATGCAACAATTTAAGCAAGAAAATAAATTAAACTATATTGGATTATAGCCCAAAGTACAAAATAAATATCTATGAGTCCATACTTATGTAAATACATGAAGGAAGGAAGGAAGGTCATATAGAATAATTCCAAACAATTTTTGCAGGTACTCTGCCCTCAAGGAGGTAGAACATAACTCCCATTTCTTTTTATTATTTATTTATTTTTGTACTGGGGATTGAACCCAGAGGCATTCTAGCTCCAAGCTAGACCCCCACCACCCTAGCCCTTTTTAGTTTGAAACAGGGTCTCATTAAATTGCTGAAGATCTCACTAAATTACTGAGGCTGGCCTTGAACCTGCGATCCTCCTGTCTCAGCCTCCCAAGTTCTGGCATTACAAGCACACACCACAGTGCCTGGCTCATAACTCCCATTTCTTAAGTGTGGTCTGTGCATAATGACTTCCTTCCAAAGAATATAGTCTGAAAAAGTGGAAAAATTATCCACTTTTACAGTGGCAAAACCAGGTGAGTGAGGGCAAAATCAGCAGTTCTGGTCATTTTGATAGATATACCCTAGATAGGATATAGCAAAAATGGCAATTCACCTCTGTGGTCTCATTCTCCCAAACCCATAACTCCAGTGCACACCTGTAATCCCAGTACTTGGGAGGCTGAGACAGGAGGATCACAGATTCCAAGCCAGCTTCAGCAACTTAGCGAGCCCCTCCGCAACTTAGTGAGACCTTGTTTCAAAATAAAATAGGGCTGGGAGTGTAGCTCAGAGGTAGGATGCCCCTGGGTTCAATACCCAGTAACACACACACACACACACACACACACACCCCTCCAGTCCAATCATGAGAAAACCATCAGACAAATATTAACTGAAGAATGTTCTACAATATACAAAACCAGTACTCTTTAACACTGCCAATCATAAAAAATAAGAAAAATCTGAGAAACTGTCAAAACCTAAGGAGCCTAAGGAGACATAAATATGACAATTCAATATACTGTCATATCCTGCTGAGATCCTAGGATAGAAAAAAAGGATATGAAGTGAAAACCTAATAAAATCTGAATCAAGAATGAACCTTACTAATAATGTATCAAATTAGTTCATTAACTATAGTTCATGTACCATAACTATTTTATGTAGTTATACAGGAGGATAGTTGGTATTACGTATATGAAAACTCTTGGACTATCTTCGCCATTTTTCTGCAAGTCAAAAACTGTTCTAACAAAGTAAAATTCACTTAAAAAATGTAGTCTCACATTGTCTCCCTTGTCTATGGCCTCTCCCTAACTAACATCATAAAAATCTGTAGAGGGAGAATGGTGTAGCTTATACATCCCTTGTCTCAGTATTCTCAGTACTGTGTCCTAATAAACCTGACCACACAACTTAGAAGAAGGAAGATTTATTTGTTCACAGTTTTTGGAGATTTCAGGGTTCAATCCATTTCAGGCTAGGTCTGCAGAGCGCAGGGCATGGCAGAGGTAAGCAGAGAAAGGGAAAGCATGGGCTCTGTTCTCACCTCATGGAAGCCAGAAGCAAGAGAGAGCAGGGGGAAGGAGAGACCTTATATAATCCCCAAAGCCACACCCCCAGGAACCCCCTCCTTGGCAACCAAGCCCCGCCTCCCACATGGCCACTCAGTTCTGTGAGGTCTAGGGGGACATTCTAAATTCAAACCATTACATCCCTCATGCTGATCCTAGGGTATGTGTTGGCCGACACTTGTCGGTCTCTAGGGTAACATGTCCTCTCACCTGGTCATAGGTGTCCTGCTGGCTTCCAATCCTGAGGTCAAGAACTGGTCATTTTTGGCTCTTTCTAGGTCAATAATTGCTTTAAGGACCCTGGTATCTGCCTTCACTATTTTGGCTTCCTCTTAGCAATATGTTGCTAGAGATCCCTGGGTCACTGCCTTGCTCTCCTGTCTTGTCTCTCTCTGGTCCAGTAATCAGCATTCATCTTCTTTCTGGGGACAACTTGATGTGCCCCCATGACAGATCAACCCTTTATTCATTCAGTTATCTGCCACAGAGCAACTAAGCAACCTTGTCCACTCCCCCTCACTCTCAGCTGGACCATGAGGCAGCATGTTAAGCAGGTGCACTATTTGGGGGGCTCCCAAAGTCTCCATGAAGGACTGAAGCCAGAGCCCTGTTTTTGGTGCTCACCCCATGTACCTCCTAGAGACCAAAGCCCAGAGAGGTGGAAGCAATAAATACTTCTAGTTCCCCTACCTCTTTACCATTTTGCCCTTCTCCTCTCCAACTTTTTTCTTTTCTTTTTTTTTTTTTTTGTGGTATTGGAGATTGAGCCCAGGAGCATTCTACCTCTGAGCTACACCCCCAGCCCTATTTTTTAGTCTTTATCTTGAAACAGGGTCTCACTAAGTTGTAGATGGCCTCACTAAGTAGCTGAGGCTGGCCGTGAACCCGGATCCTCCGGTCTCAGCCTCACAAGTACTGGGATTACAAGAATGCACCACCATACCTGGCTCCTCTCCAACTTTTGACCAGAAAAAGGATGGAAGTTTCTCTTGTATCATATCCTCCTCCTTCATGGCTCCAGCCTCAAACCTTATAGGAGGTCAAAGGCATCCTTCTTCACACTAGGAAAACAATTCAAAGAGCAGAGTCTTCCTCGTCAGCCTTTCATTTTGCATGTTTTCTCTGCCCACGAAGCTTGGCTTTTTAGGCCTAAGCATCTCTAAGAAGTCAAATAACTATTGTCCAGCTCTGGGCTAAGATGTCTCTTGACTTAGGCTCTGGCTGCATTCAAATATCAATGAAAGGGGAGAATTAACAAGGTCCAGTTTAATGTTTAACAATATCATTCCTAAGGTCTACCGCTGGGGATTATGGCGTTCTATGGACTGTCTAGGTGGGAGAGGAAGTCAGGGGAAAATCGTTCCTGTTAAGGGATCAGGCTTCCTAAAGAGGGATGGACATTTTCCTGGGAAGTCCTGAAGAAGGAAGCTCTGTCTCTGAGAAACGAGAGGGCAGGCCTGCTCTGAAATAATGAAACACGATGAAGAAATCCATCAAATGAAGGACTTGAGAATGGAATTGAATGAGCCTATGAATTTGGACGGGGAAGAATAAAGCTTTATTTTCATTAACTTCTAGATCTAGCATCTTCTTCAATTATGAATGCAAATCACGAGGCACAGGGCATTCACAGTACCAGTCAACTTTGTCGACGATATTTTCCTATCATGTTTTGGCTGTTGCAATTATTTCAAAATATGGTTTATGCTCACCACTACAGTACTTCAACTTTATGATAGTTATCATACCCACTGCTAGATCTTATTATTTGGCATGTCAACAAAGAAGCCTATGTACTATTATACCACACATTTGTTTTGTTTAATATTTTGATGCTGTATTTAAATGCAATTGATTTCCTTTGTTGTTACCGTAATTATTCTATTTCATACCTTTGAAGACATAATTCACAGGTCTCGCCAGACTGCCAGAGGGAGCTACGCATAAAAAGAACCCTTAAAATATTCTTTTCTTCTGGGTCTAAGAAGATTTCTTTGTACATTGTAATTTTTCTCTATATTGAATTTCCCCACGTATTCCCAAGACTTTGGTAAGATCGGCGATTTATATACATCTGCTGCATGATAATGGGCTTGTGGGGAATTGAGAGGGTGTGATACAGGAAATTATACCCTCCCCACCAACTCCAGGAGCTTGTGACTTGATAGCTGTTCCATACTGAGAGAAGACAGTTGCCTCAGAGTCCCAGGGGTGAACTGAAATGAAGATGCAGAAGACTGGGATGGTACCAAGCCTGGTTTGGTTAGGAAAATACAAAGAGACAAACACTCTTTCAATGTCATAATGTTCAGAGTTATCCACAGGATCGTTGTTGTCGGGGGTGGGTGTTTTTTGTTTGTTTGATACTGGCCATCAAACCCTGAGGCATTCTACCTCCGAGCTACACCCGCAGCCCTGTTTTATTTTGTACTTTGAAACAGGGTCTCCCTAAGTTCCTGAGGCTGGTCTCGAACCTGCAATCCTCCAGTCTCAGCCTCCCAAATATTAGGATTACAGGCATGCACCGCTGCACCCGGCTTCCACAAGATTCTTAAATCACTAGTAAGACCTTTTGATTCCCCATAACATCCTAGTCTTCCATACCACCCAGCAGGAAGTCCTGAAAGATGTGCATTGTGGGGAGAAGTAGCAAAAGGATCCAGTATGATGAAGGAGAAGTGTGTCCATTTAAAAATATGGCTCTCAAATTCTTTGAGCTTCCTCCCATTGAGATGAGGTATCTACACCTCCACCTTCTGAGTATGGGAGCATGCTCACTGCTTGACTACTAGAGTACACTTGGCAGAAGCGATGCTTACCAGATTGAGCCATAAAGGCCAAGCAGGTTCCACTTGGTTCTCTCAGAAGGCTCTTCTCTGGAGGATCTCTTTAGGATGCTCTTCAGAAAGCCTGGCTGCCATGCTGTTAAAAGCACGTGCCAAGCCGGGTGTGATGGTGCACCCTTGTAATCCCAGTACTTGGGAGGCTGAGGCAGGAGGATCGCAGGTTTGTGGCCAGTCTCGGCAACTTAGCGAGGCCTTCGCAACTTAGTGAAGGCCCTGTTTCAAAATAAAAAATAAAATAGGGCTGAGAGTGTAGCTCAGAGGGGTCGAATGTACCTGAGTTCAATCCCCAGTACCACACAAAAAAAATAAATAAAAAGCATATGCCACATGGTCAAGTCATATGTACATGTTCCCAGCTGAGCT
This sequence comes from Glis glis, assembly GCA_004027185.1. NCBI lineage: Eukaryota > Metazoa > Chordata > Mammalia > Rodentia > Gliridae > Glis > Glis glis. The sequence goes on from PVJS01012982.1 coordinate 4,903, forward strand.
GATCCTTCAGCCACCCCAGCCCAGGGATCAGACCTGGGGCTGAGCCAATGATGCCGCCCAAAGCCCTTTGAGTCTTTCTGATGAAGGTGAAGGCAGCAGACATTGAGGAACCGATGCAAGCAATTCCCACTCAATCCCTGACCCAGAGACTCCATGAGCATAAGATAATTGCTGGCTTACGCCCCTGAGTTTGGCTTAGTTTATTATAAACACAGTAACTGAACTAACAAGAGAGAAGGGGTCCAGGAGGAGGAGGCTCCGGGATGGCCACGTGGATCATGGGTGGAGACCTGGACTAGCTCCAATGGGAGAGGTAGAGGAGGGGCAAGGGGCGGGAGAGCACAAAGGGGTGGGGTCACTTGCATCTCTCCAGCGCCCTCTGGACTCGGTAGACTGACTTGTACAGAGGTAGAGAGCCATTGGATACAGTTTTTGCTAACAGCAAGAATATTTAGGGCAGGGACTCCGCACGCTCGCCCCTCCCCCACTGCCCCACTTTCTCAATAAGAGCAAAATGCTCAAATTAAAATTCAGTACAAACACCAGGAGCGTGTTAGATGAATTTAGTCTTTCTCAATGATTCTAAAGTTTTCCACGAAAGGACTTCTGATGATAGAGAATTATAGGGTCATAGCCCAAAATAGCTCCCCCCAGAAGCAAGAAACCACTTTGTATGTGTGTATGTGGTGCTGGGGAATGAACCCAGGGCGTTCTACCTCTGAGCTACACCCTTCCCCAGCCTTTTTTATTTTTAATTTTGAAAAAAAGATCTCACTAAGTTATGCTGGCCTCAAATCTGTGATCCTCCTGTCTTAGCCTCCCAAGTACTGGGATTATAGGCATGTGCCACCACGCCTGGCTTAAGAAGCCACTTTGAAAGTCCATTTTTGTCCTAAAAACTACCCTTCTACACCACAATACACCACGTTTTGTTTTACTATAACACTGTCTTAAATTATCTGCCCCCAAGGTGAAATGGACATTGTGTAAGCATGCACCCTCTTTATCCCGAGGTCTGATATGCTATGTTCCCATGGAAATCCCACAAGGACAGGCATATGGAATCCCAATGCCCCACCATTGCCCCTTACAAAGAAATCAGAAGTCTAGGTGCCAATTGACTTATTGACCATGGGAATGGTTTTAAGGGAATACTTCTTAGCATCGACGTCTGCCATTCTTTGTGACACGTCTTCTTAGAAGAATCACATAGAAAGTAAATAGATCCTGGGCAAGGAGGACTCCCAAGAGACTGGGTCCAAGAATGGTGAAAGACTGATCAATATTTCTTAGCTTAGATCATTTATAATATTGTCTGTGGCATTCAGAATTTACACTTCGGCTGTGCATATAGATAATTTTTTCATTGAAGATTGTGTTCTTCATCTTCTGTTCACTCGCTTCCCCAAGGACACAACTCCATTAATGAGCAACTTCCAGCACTTCCTCTCCGCTGCCTCCTTCCCCTCCACTCTGATGTCCCCTCAAAAATCCCTTCCCTTGGGTGAATTGGTGCAATAATTCCGGAGAGCAATTTGGGAAAAATCTAGCAAAAGAAAAAAGATGTGTACCTTTTTTTTGACCCACATGGTTCACTTCTATAAAATGTGTCTTTAGATTGCTCACACAAATTCATAGGATCAATTTACAAAGATGCTCCTTACAGCTCTGCCTGTAAGAGCAAAAAAAAAAAAAAAGGCAACCTAAACAGAAATTCATAGGAGTCTGGTTAAATACATTACAGTACAATAGAAAAGGATGTTGATAATAAATTATTGAGTAAAAAAAAAGTTGTGAGCAAAGTGATCATATTCATGACAATAAGCTCTGCATATTTGGATGTATATATGCTTATTTACTCAAAGTGTTTTGCATGATTCGGGGGTACCTTTCACCTTGTATTATTGTTTTATAAGTGAAGAAAGGGTGTAGTCTGGAGCTGCGAACCTGCCTGTGTGTGTGCTCACACCCATGTGCATATGTCTCTTGATGTGTTCCTAGGGACACCCTGAGCTTGAATTTATCCTAAATGTAAACTCTGTGGTAAGTACTAATCAATTTTCCCTGTGATCTTGTACATTGCATGAGGAAAGGGATAATGATGATGATGATGATGATGATGATTTTGTGGTACTAGGGATCAAACCCAGGGGCATTCTACCTCTGAGCTACATCCCCAGCACTATTTTAACTTTTATTTTGAAACAGGATCTCACTAAGTTGCGGAGGGCCTCATGAGGTTGCTGAGGCTGGCTCAAACCTGCGATCCTCCTGTCTCAGCCTCCCATGCACTGAGATTACAAGGGTGCACCACCACACCTAGCTGAAAGGGATTATTCATCTCCTTATCCCCATCACCCAGCACAGAGCCTGGCACACCAATAAATGAATGAATAAGGGTGTGAATGAATAAGGGTGTGAACACTCACGGGGCTCAGAAAATGTCAGTTACCTATTATTCTCATCGATCTGAGAACTAGGTATGTTCCCAGGAGAGGAAATAAACACTTAGTAGGGGATTTCTAGGCTTCTACACATGCACACCCCACACACACTCACTTAAACCCAGCAATCTAGGCTCAAACTGTGTTTGGAAAGCTGAGTTAAAGATAAACCATTTTCTTTGCTGGAGGGCATCTCTGAGATTAAATATGCATTGATGTTGTCCAAGAAGTACATCTAGTATGGAGCATCATCCACATTTTACTGACCACAAAGTACTTTGAGAGGAATATTTATTTCCATTAATGTTCTTTTTTTATCCTTTATTTTGAAACCAGGTCTCACAAAGTTGCAGAGGGCCTCACTAAGTAGCTGAGGCTGGCCGCGAACCCGGATCCTCTGGTCTCTGCCTCCCAAGTACTGGGATTACAAGCGGGCGCCACCATGCCCGGCTCTTCCATTAATGTTCTGAGGATCGTCAATTTGTCCTGTATTGCATGAAAGAATCACAAAGGAAGCATATGGATCCTGAGTGAAAGGAAAATTTCCAAGAGATTGAGTTGGAGAATCTCCAGGAAGGGGAAAGAGTGATTGGAAGTTTCTCAGCTTATTCCTCTACTAAACTTGTATGTCCTATGGTTCTGCCTCTCAGGAGAACCATGAGTAATACAGCATACATATCTATGATAAGGTTTGTTTTATAAATTAAGCTCAGTGAGAGAATATTATGCTAAGTGAAAATCAGCCAGCCTCAGAAAGTCAAGGGCTGTACATTGTCTCTCCTATGTGGAAACTAGAGAGAAAATAGGAAACAAAAGGGGCTTCAGATAAATGAGGAGAGAGACCAGTAGTGGAAGGGAACTGGGAGAGGGAGGTGAGGAGGGGTAAAGGAGGCCGGATGAAGGAAGTTGTTCATGTATGTTCATATATGTAGGTATCATCATCAACCTCACTAGCATGTATGGGGGGGAGGGGAGGATCCAGAAGGAGTCACACCAAGTACTGTCTGTGTGCGTGTATGTTTATAACACATTGAACTTCACAGTGATGGATAATTACAATGCACCAATAAAAGCATATTAAAAGCAAAAATAAGCATAGTGAGAGATTAAAAACTATTAATAAAAAGGAATAAAATATTGCACTAAGATCCATGTGATTGTAATAAACACATATCTTAACAGAATAGGGTAATAAAACTCATATGATTGTAATAAACACATATCTTAATTCCTTAATGTGCTACAGTAATATTTTTACACCACAATTGACACCAGGAATTGAAACTGCAGAAAGCAAGACCACGGATGAGGAATGGCCACTGTACTGCAGTGTGAGCCCTCAGAGGTGCCGTGTCCTACAGCCTGACAAGTTGAAGGCTGAGGCCACAGGAGTGAAACTCGAGAGGAAAGAAAGTCACTGGAGCTGAAATTGAGGCAGCATGAGCTGAGAATGTCACCTGGCCATCCACATAGACGTTTCAGCTCCCCAGAATGACACCAGGACTCTAAACAGAAGACTGAACGGGCTGCTAAGATAGTCAAGGAGCATGGAGATGATTAGAAGGAAAGCAGGTGATTGTAATAAAGAGGGAGAGGTGAACTTGTTCTTCTATGAAGCAGAGATTTCTACACAATTGTTAAAGAACCATGATAGAAAGGTCTACCAGTTGGCCCTCACCTGAAACACTCACTGCTCTTTTCAAGGGTTCTAGAGACCTCCCATCCCCCCAAGCACATACATACATACCTTGCTTCAACCAAAGTGGGTCCTTTCCTGGAAGACTTATTTTAGAAGAGCTTTTGGGAGCAAAAAATTTTTTCTTTTGAACACCATGGTTTAGGCCCAACCCTTCTATGACAAACTCAGGATGAACCTAAGACGGCACAATGAGGTACCCACTGCTGCATCCTGCTACAGGACCACATAATGTACGCTCTCTCCTAGGATGCAGCTCCTGGAGTTAATGTGCAGTGGTGGAACTTCCTTGGTGGGGCTGAGGAGTTCAGTACTGCTGAGATCCAGCAAGGCCAAGCTCTGGGGGTTGGGGGGAGGAAGGAGCAATGAACAGCATGGGCCATGGAAGTGTCTGGACTCCTGTGAGGCACATGGAGTAGAGTCATGAGAAAGAGAAATAAAGGTGGGTATGCAAGGGGAGGCTCTGGTTGATGCGTCTCCAACTAACAAAGGAGGCCAACTTAGTAAACAGGCAATAAAAGTTGAGTTCTTTCAGCCTCTTGCTATGCAGGACCTAAAGTCACAGGGGAGTTTATGGGTCCTGTTTATGATACTTTTTTTATAAGCTGTTCAGAACAGGGGTGGGAGGGTGAAATAGAGAGAAAAAAAATTCCCTTTGAATTTCCATTGCTTTTAGAATCAGCAATTTAATGAGTCATGCATTCTAAATCCTTGCTTTGTCTACACGTTTTCATTTCAAAAAACTAAAAAACACTTTGTTTGGAACATGGGTTATTTTTAGCTCATATATCAATAGTGCACATCCATTTCCCCCATATGAGCAAAGTTCCCTTCAGATTGGGCTGGAGCAGTACCATAGTAGTAGGGTTGTTTACTTAGCTGCACTTTGTTCAAGCTACCTGGGTATCTCTCTGTTCCCTGGAACTGTCTTCTATGGGGGAATCTCCTGTTCCTACTGACCATGCATGAGTCAACTCCATATCTAGTCCAAAGAGCCCCAAATCCCATCATCTGAACAAAAGATGAAGAACATTCCTTCAGGACCCCAATCCAAGGATCCAGCCCCTTGACATCCTAGAGACAAGTCGGCCCTTTATTGCTTTGCTCCCTTGTGAAACCATTGAGAAAATGGGAAAAGAGGAAGTTCCCCATCTAAGGTCATCTCCAGATACATTGAGAGAAAGCCTGGCCATTCTCAGCAAAGACAGGAATGGACAGTCTAGGGAATTCTTCTGCAATCTTTTGGGCTGACAAGCAAAACAACAGGATGGGAGGAAGGCTGGAGGTGGAGAGGGCAGGGTCCTACCTCTGCAGTCCCTGCCCTCTGTAGAAGGTCTCCCTGTCCATGCTTCACTGTACTGCCCATGGCCAGCTTTATCTACCCCGCTGCGTTAGTTTCACCATGGATGGTGAAACAAATGGTTTGAGTTTCCAGAGGACCACCTTTGTTAAATGCTCCAACTCACAGCCTTAATAGGAAACAACTTACCAGCACTTAATAGATAGCCAACTAACTTCCAGAATGGAATACAAAACTACCATCTCAGGGAACTGGGGTGAGGAGGTGCCCCACTTCTCTGGCCATTGTCCCTCCCCTTCTTCCATACACATGTTTAGAGTGGGAGCAGCCACATCCATATGCTCTGACTCTCCTCCCTTGGACACTGTTGATTTGATGAAGAGTGAGTAACAATAAACTCATTCCCTGGGGAATGTGGAGTTGACACCATACTGGTTCCCAGTTGAAACACTGCCAAATAGGCAGCTACTAGACAGTGATATGGACAGAAACACCAGAGAGACATAGCTTTCTTGGGGTTTCTACCTCCCTCTAGGCCCTTGTTTTATACATCCCTGAGGCCCAGCTGTATCTCTGGCCTTGGATTCCATGAGACACCCTCCTCTTTTCCCCACTGAAGTCTTCCTAACATGTTTCTGTGTATATTTCTGAGAACTCTACTGAGCTTCTGTCATGTCTAACCGAAATGGTACAAGGAGTGGGGAAAGTGATCCGAAGAGGGGAGATGGAACACATCAAGGAGGCCCTTCCCTGCTTTATGACATTGCCAACCCGACCCACACTGCACATAACCACTGTGCCTTATCTGAAGGAACTTCCCAACTAAAGGACTGAAGGACAGGAGGCAGTGAACCCAGAGACTTTGCTGCTGGAAGCTAACGTAGAACATGTTCCCAATGGGCTACGTTCCCTCAATCCTCTGTGTCCAACTTCCTGGTGCTGAAACCCTGACTGCAAAACTATTTTCCATTTCTCTTCTCTCATCTCATTTCTCTTCTTTTTAGCTGTCTCTTCCTGCCCACTGCACAAAGAAAATCTTTGAGAAATGTGTAGGCATTGCCCTCAAGGAAAGCATAAGCAAAAATGTGCTAACTGCATGTGTATATGTGTGCTTTGGGGCGTGTATGTGAATGTGTGATGGGAACAAGCCAGGAGACCTACAGACCCTCAGCCCCGGGGTCCCAGAGACTCAATGTCCACTTCCAAAGGAGTGCTGCTACCTTGAGAGAAGCTTGTTGGTTGGGCTCTTGCTGCCCCCCCCCAACATAGAGACAAGTGAAACTAAACTGCCTAATTCATGGCACTAACAGGTCTGCCCAACAAGTACCAGTTCCCTGAAACACAGGAACAAATGGGGAAACATTTTTAATGTTAGTATCTCTCTGACTCCACCAAAGATTTCTTCTTCTGTTTGCTGTATGATATCTTCAGACCTATGAAGGCAACTATCCTTTTCCTCTGGGGTGTCAGCCATATTTGTCTTTCCCACAGCCTCCAGAGGACATAGGGAAGTTTCTCTGCCTGAGTCCTTACCTCTCTCCTTCAAACTTCCCCCTAGGGAAGTGCCCAGCCTTCTATCATTTAGCCCAGGCTAGAGAAAGACCGACCAGGGATTTCACCCTTGGACTGGACCAAGTCTCCTACTGGGGTCCCTGTCCTAGTGGGGATGAACAAGGGCAGGAAGGCCCTCCCTGGAAGTCCATGGAACCCCTCACCTTCCGCAACAGTGCCTCATTCTGAGCCTGCCCTAGCAGGCATCAAGTCCAGCTCCACCTTGCCCTCTTCCAGACCTTGAGAAGGGCTCACCCTGCAGGTCAGCGTGCCCCTGACCAGGGTCTCATCTGCTCTCATCCTTGAGTCCCCAAACAATGAGATGATGTCTTGGAGAAGGTTCTTGATAGAGTCTCACATCCTATGCCTAAACCCTGCATTCCAGCATCCAGCTCCTGGGAGAAATCGCTAAAAGTTGGGAGCTGTGGTCATCAGAAATATTCCCACTTCCTTTTATTCCCCATAAGCCTAACCCTAAACTCACTGCTCCCTCCATAAACACTGTTAGCCACTGCTAGGAGCTAGTGGCCAAGAAGGGGAGAGCTCCCACTCCGAATGGCCATAGGGAGATCATTTCCAAACTCATTAATAGGACTCACCCCAGACCAATTCCTTGATGTGAGCATCAAAATTTCCTTCTACACAAACCACTCAGAGTTGAAATTCCTCTTGAGTTTTGACAGCCATGAATGCCTCCAAGAAAAAGAGCAAGATCCAAAACCCAGGGGAGCCTGTGGCTTGGTAACAAAAAAAACTCCTCACCCTGAACTGACCTCCTCCTCCACAGGCGGAGAGAGGCAGGGTAGCCCAGTGGTTACAAATGTAAGTTTTAGACTCAGAGAGACTTGGGTAGAAATTCTGGTTCTCCTTTGACTGTACAATCTGGGTCAAGTGGTTCAACGTTTGTCTTACTTTTTCCCTCTAAAAATGGGGTTAAGCCAGGCATTGTAGTGCACGCCTGTAGTCCCAGTACTTGAGAAGCTGAGTCAGGAGGATCACAGGTTCGAAGCCAGCCTCAGCCACTTAGTGAGGCTCATAGCAACTTGAGACCCTGTTTCCAAATTTAAAAACAAATAAAAGGCTGGGACTGTAGCCCAGAGGTAGAAGGCCCCATCTGGTACTGGGTTCCATCACCGATACCAAAAAAAAAAAAAAATGGGGTTAATAATGACCTTATGGGGTATCATGAGGATTCATTGAAATGATCAAAGCAAAGTTTCCATTTCCATGCAATTGCATACTCAACACTCTATGTTATGCCTGTTGCTGTAACAAGCAGCCCCCTCCCACCAATCAGTTCCCGATAGATTCAGCTTGCAAACCCATCCCCTCGCCCCATCTATCCATCTCAAATACTATCAACAGAAACCTGTTAGCTCCAGAAATAGGATCAAAATCCCTGCGCACTGCTGGGACAGCTCTTCCTGTGAGAACCCTCCCAGGTGTACTTTTCACAGATCCTCCTCTCCGCCCAGGAAACTGGGCCACAAAGACTCCCAGACCCTCCACCACCCCCTACCTGAGGGCTGCAAAACAATCTAGCTCCTGGGGTTTGGGGGGAAGAAGACTTGCCAGGTGGGGAAGTCGGGGGCCTGGCTCCTCGGCGGCTCCTCTCCCCCTTCCGGGGCTCCTCGGTCCCCCTTTTGCTCATTCTCGATCTTCCCATCTCCAGGTTGCTCGGGCAGCCGCATCAGGGGTCCAGGGCGATGTTCTCCGAGAGATGTGGGAGCACATCAAAGGAACGTCAGCGAGGACACTGAGAGTCTGCAAGGAGTTGACAGAAACTTACTGCTGGAAACAGCGCTGGCTGATTATTTACTCTTAAGTCAGCCGCCTAAATAATTCACACCCTCCCTTCCGTGTTTACATAGGACAATGGTAGCAACACAATCCTGGCCCCAGAAATATAATTATAGTTGTGACAGATGTTTAGTTATTAATAAGGCCTCAATGTCACTGGAGGGTATTACACAGCAAACCAATAATGTGCCTTTGGAAGCAACCGTAACATTTGCAGGTACTTTTCCATTCACACTCCCGTGGGCTTTGCTGGAGTAGAAGCGATGTGGAGAGAGCCGGAGCCGCCGCCAACTTGATTGCGACTTGCAAGAAAGCCCAGCGCCTCGCCAGCATCATTTGTTTCTTGCCGTTGACATCAAGCGAGCCACAGAAACAAAGTGAGGGACAGAGTTGGAAACTGCCACCATATAGAGAGAACTGTCGCCCATCTTCCCGAGTTTATAACACAGTCACCATCCCCAGGCCCATGTCATTCTAACTTCCTCAAGCAGAGAGCATCCGAGAACAACATGTCGCCATTATCGGCTCCCATCCCGACCACGCAGGATCTCTGGGACCTCTTGATGTCACCAAGTGGCAGCTTCCTCTCTTCTTCTTTTTTTTTTTTTTTTTTTTGTGTGTGTGGGGGGGAGTACTAGGGATTGTACCCAGGGCTGTTCAACCTCCCAGTTATACTCCCAGCCCTATTTTATTTTTTCTTTTAAAACAGTTGCTGAAAGCCTCACTAAGTTGTTGAGGCTGGCCTCCAACCTCAACTACTCAGTGATCCTCCAACCTCAACTACTTGTGATCCTTCTGTCTCAGCCTCCTAAGTACTGGGATTACAGGTGTGTGCCACCGCACCTGGCTCCTCTCTCTTCCTGACATCTGGATAACTCCTGCTTGTCCCTTATGACTGAGTTTACTGATCACCTCCTCTGATCACCATTCTTGACCTGGTCCTCTCCTTTAGCTGGGTTAAGGTAGCCTTCATCTGTGTGTCCTCCTGCTGTTGTTTGTCCCCCCCTTCCCTCCCAAGACTGCATTCAGAAAACCTCCAGACAGGGAGTAATTCAGATGCATACCATGTTGCATTTAGACCCATGCAGGGTCAACATTAAAATAATTGATACTCTCAATAAAAGTATAAAAAAGATATATATATATATATATATATATATATATATATATATATATATATATAAAGTGCCTGGGACAAAGAAGGTGTTCGATAAACATTATTATTTGGGTTCCTATCACCTGCAGTTGGCTGGGTTGAATTACTATCTCTGTTCTTAAGATTGAGAATGTCAAGCTGGGTGTGGTGGCGCACGCTTGTAATCCCAGTACTTGGGAGGCCGAGACCGGAGGAGCAGGTTCGTGGCCAGCCTCAGCTACTTAGTGAGGCCCTCTGCAACTTAGTGAGACCCTGTTTCAAAATAAAGAATAAAAAATGGGGTGGGGGTATAGCTCGGAGGTAGAATGCCCCTGGGTTCAATCCCCAGTACCAAAAAAAAAAAAGATTGAGAATGTCAGCCAGGTGCAGTGGCTCTCACCTGTAACCCCAGCAACAAGGGAGGCTGAGGCAAGAGGATCACAAGTTCAAGGCCAGCCTGGGTAACTTAGCAAAACCCTGTCTCAGAATAAAAAGGGCTGGGGATGTAGCTCAGTGGTAGAGCACCCTCGGTTCAATCCCCAATACCACAAAAATAAAATAAAATAATCAGTGCTCAATTAACATTTATTGAATTAATATTTAATCAATATTAGTTCTCTTTGGTTCCATATTGACTTTTTTTTCTTTGTAGTACTGAGGATTGAACCCAGGGGCATTCTACCTCTGAGCTACACCGTCAGCCCTTTTTTATTTTTTTGTTTTGAAACAGGGTCTCTCTAGGTTGCTGAGAGTCTTGCTACGTTGTTGAGGCTGTCCTCCTTGAACCTGAGATCCTCCTGTCTCAGCCTCCCAAGGCATGTGCCACCATGCCTGGCTTCCATATTGAATTTAAAAATAAAATAATAGGAATGAGCCTGGTGTGGTGGCGCACGCTTGTAATCCCAGTACTTGGGAGACTGAGACAGGAGGATCTGGGTTTGCAGCCAGCCTCAGCTATTTAGTGAGGCCCTCCACAACTTAGTGAGACCCTGTTTCAAAATAAAGAATAAAAAATAGGGCTGGGAGTGCAGCTCAGAGGTAGACTGCCCCTGGGTTCAATCCCCAGTACCGCTAATAATAATAATAATAATAGGAATGAAGTACAATAAAACAAAGTATCTCTAGAGATTGAAAGTTCAGAGCCTGTAACTAGAAACATCTTGATGAGACAAACAAACCCCAGGTCACCGGGGACTGAGTCCTGGCCTGAGGGCCCATGGGCATGTCCGCATGTTGCCACAGGCAGAAGCGCCTCCCCCCAGCAGCAGACGAATTTCTGCTTCTCACCGCCTGGCCCCAAACACAGGACACTGCAAAGAGCCCGCTGCACTATTTCCAGTGTCTGGATTCTGACAAGAGGTGTGTGTCCATGCCGGGGACGAGGCCAGTCCGTAGGAGACAAGGCTCTGAAGACACTTTAGGAAGCACGAAGCCTTGAAGAACTGTGTGCGAACACTATGATACATTATTGTTGTCAATCTGCACACACACCGATTATCAGCCCCGTCCAAGTCCAATGGAGACGGCTCAGGCAAAGCCCTTTGCATAACATGTGCCCACTACTAGAATGAATGAGGGACGAGCACAGAAACTGACTGTGTCATAACTGTGACCTTGAGCAGAAACCCCTGGAACCTAGGTCAGGGATGGGCCACATGGTGGCTGGGTGCCCCTGGGGGTTCCCTTAGGGCTCTGGGATGGAGTGAGGCCCCCAGAAGAAGGGTTCTAAGTCCTGCAGTTGTGCTGGACTCACCCAAGGGCTGGGACCACAGGGACACCCCATGGAGAGACAGCTTCTCAAAGCCAGAAGCTACAACTCACCAAACAACACATGTGCGACCTCAGACACACACAGCTACACAACAGCCCTAGACCTCAGACACACTCACACACTTATATACCAGCACTGGTCTTCAGACACACACACCCATACCAATTCTCATATACACACACACATACACAGATCCTTGCACACACACACACACAACACTGATTCAGACACACACACATACACAGATCCACACATGTACACACACACACACACAGAGCGCCAATTCAGACACACACACATATATCTACACAACAGCACCAGTTCATCGTGTGCTCCCAAACACCCCCAGCCTACATGTGACCTCAGCCCTGAATTCAGCCCTTTCCTTGAACACACACACACCAAGTACTTGCCCCCACCCCCTCTCTGCACCCACAAAGCTGTACACTCTGTCCCCACCATGCACTGCTCTTGCACACCCCTGTGACTCACACATCCACGCACATTGCAGTGCCCACTTCCCCACACACGCCGTGCACACCTATACTCTCTCCGTCCCCTCTAGTCATCTCGTTAAGTTAAACAGGAGAAATGAGTTTCCTGTGTCGTTACAAGCAGAAATTTCTCAAAAGTGACATTTTATTTCCAGAGATGCTTTCGGTTGCCATGGCAGTCCCAGCACCATGAAAGTTGTGATTGGTGGGAAAGGCAGATTGCAAAGGAGAATAATTAACTCCCCGTATGCACAAGCTTCTGAATACGTGGAGACACCTCCCTTGTCAGGCTCCTCCAGGTAGCGGGGACCCTGAGGCAGGGCACCCGATGCTATTTGAGCTGCCAGGCTGGCCTGGGAACTGCCAGGAGCTCTCTGCAGGTGCCCAAGCTCGTGGTCATCGGGCTTTTGAACCCAATCCACTTAATGACTTGGAACTTGCCCATAGCTCAGCAGGAATGTGACCCTGGAGGTAGCAGTTCCCCATCATCAAGAACAATTGCTCCTGCCGTCCGGCTGGCCCCTGGTGCCCTCCATTGCAACACTCATGATGTGCCAAAGAAACACAAAACCAGGAGGCCCATACTGGAGTTGGCTTCTCTAGCCAGAAGCCATCTCACCAGGACTCCCCTCTGCCAGTAATGGCTGCCTGACATTGAGAATGTGGGAAGCCAGGCAGCCATCACAAGTTGGGACTGACCACCCATGCCACTAATGAGGTACCCAATATTGGCATCTGGGTAGAAGATGGACCTGCATCTCTTCCATTTAACTTCACAGAGGCAAGACTTCCTGCATCCTCAATGGCCTTGTGCACATTGGGACCCACAGTTCATTTCTGCTGAAAATATCTCTGTGTCCCCAAATTAACTGGTTGCCTCACATCCTGATGAAATTCCTAAGGGCAGGTAATTTCCAGAATTTGTCCTTTAGGTCCATTTACCAATTGTCTTTATTACCATCATCTGAAAGGTCAGCCAGGAGCTGGTTTCTGAGCCCAAATCTTGAAGTTAGAGTTTTTGGCTAATTCCTGGGCACACATGAGTGTCCTCTTCAGCTCTTTGCTCCAGTAAGTGATCTGCCCACTTCCTTCAGTGCCTAAAATGTCCCTTGAGTACTGGCCAGTGTCTATTCTCTTTTAGGGCCCAGATCAGTGGGAATCACCAAAAAGTGATGCTACTTTGGATCTGCCCTCTGGACACCCCACCAGTTGCCCCTCTTGGTACTGGAGATTGAACCCAGGGTGTTCCAGACAGAGATACAATGTCCCCCGAAGAGCTCAGGGTTGATATAGTTAAGTCATGATGGCTGTAATCTCATCAGTAGATAAATCCATTGTAATGGAGTTACTGGGAGGTAACCTAGACCTTTTGGGGTGTGGCTGGAGAAGGTGTAGCCTTAGGGATTGTGCTTATGTCTTTGAATCCCCTTGCTTGCTCTCTCTTGCTTCCAGCCTCCAAAATGTGAGAGCAGAGCTTTGTGCTCTTTCTCTCTCTCTCTCCCCGATTCCCGCTGCCCTGCCCTGAGATCCATAGACCCCGGCCTCACACAGACTGAACCCGGAATCTCCAAGAAACCGTGAGCAAACAAATCTAACTTCCTGTAAGTAGTGTGGTCAGGGCTTTTGAATCATAGCAGTGAGAATGTTGACCGAGACACAGTGGCATTCTACCTCCAAGCTACACCCCTAGCCCATTTTATTTTTTAATATTTTGAAACAGGGTCTCTCTAAGTTGCTGAGACTGGCCTCAAACCTGTAATCCTCCTGTCATAGCCTCCCAAGTACTGGGATTACAGGCATGCACCACCACGTACAGCTAAGTTCCATCACTTTTACCAGCCTACAATAAACAGAGATTGGTGTAGTGAGGTGATTAAGAACATGACTAGTCAAATTAGATCGTGCAGTACATGTAAACTTGGGCAAACTGATCATCCTGTGTCTCAGTTTTTTCATCTGCAAAATTGGCCTGATTTTTATTTTATTTTTTTATTATTATTATTATTTTTTGAGGTACTGGGGATTGAACCTAGGAGCTTTCTATCTCTGAGCTACACCCCCAGCCCTATTTTTTATTCTTTATTTTGAAGCAGGGTCTCACTAAGTTGCAGAGGGCCTCACTAAGTAGCTGAGGCTGGCCGCGAACCCGTATCCTTCTGTCTCATCCTCCCAAGTACTGGGATTACAAGCATGTGCCACCACGCCCAGCCTAGTTTTTATAATAGCACCTGCTAGGGTCATTAAAAAAGGGTTTCCTATAGAGCAAGAGCTATGCATGCTAACTTTTATTATTTGTTTCTTCCTAAAACTGAGCACCCAATCTGCTCTGATGGGCTGAACTGAAAGTGGGACAGGGGTGGGAAATGAAGAAGTGAGTTCACCACAGATACAGCATCACAGAGTGAGAATCAAGCTGGGAACTCAGACATGAACACATGGATCAGAGAAGCCTGCCACAGATCGTTTAGCCTGAAGGGCCAGTTTGTCCCTGAGGATGTCCGACAGAGGAGGTTTTGAGGATGGCCCCTTCTAGGCCACCAAGTGTGTTCTTAATGGATTGCATGCCTGCCTCCCAGGAAGGGAACAAGCATGCGAACTCGGTCTGGGTGGACTGGTGAACCTTGCCAGCTCCGCATGGGTGGCTCTGTCTATCCAGTTGGGTACAAGTGTCCCAGGCGACTCAGCTTGCTGAAGTCCTTCACGGATTTGTTCCCTCTGGGAGTGTCTAGAATTACCATCGGTGGGAGCAGGATAGAGCTGAAAATCCAATGTTTATGAATGGAGTGCATGAGTTTGCAGTGTTTGGAGGCATAAATAATTCATAAATCTGGGTTAGCTGGTTTTATTTAGTTTCTGGGAACCCCAAGGCACAGCGCTTCCCAGACTGATGCTTGAAGATCTATTTCAAGTGGTCACCAAGAAATGTTTCCTCCATCCTGACCACCCTGGGCATCAACTTAGAGTCTTTTGTGTCTTGTGGCTCCTGCTGGTCCCTACGATTGTTGAGGGCCACGCTGTAATTGTAATTGTATCCTCTGTGATGCCTGAGGATGGTTTTGCCTATGAGTCTTTCTTCTAGAACCCTCCTCCATAGATTATCAGATTCAATCCATGAATAAAATTCATTTTTCTAATTTCTGATGAAGGAAACATTTCAAATAATGCTATGTACATATATGAAATTATCAACACTAATCTCAATGACCTGTACGGGGATAGGGAGGGAATGGGGTGGGATATGGAAGGAAACACAAGGCTGTGTGCACACATATTTCTATCATTCTGAACTTCATTATGATGTATAATTACAATGCACCAATAAAAGTATATTTTAAAAATTGGAGCCAGGCGTCGTGGCGCACGCTTATAATCCAGTACTTGGGAGACTGAGACAGGAGGATCCAGGTTTGCGGCCAGCCTCAGCTACTTAGTGAGGCCCTCTGCAACTTAGTGAGACCCTATTTCAAAATAAAGAATAAAAAAATAGGGCTGGGGGTGGAGCTTGGAGGTAGAATGCCCTTGGGTTCAATCCCCAGTACCACAAAAAAAAAATAGTTTTTATTACAAATGAGCGTAATTCTGTTTTGAAGATGTCTTTAGGACAAAGTGCTGCATGGAGTGGATCACGTCTCCTGATGTTTCATGGGCTTGCTGAGAGCGAGGGGTCAAAGACAGCTCCCGCCAGCCCCAACACTAAGTGCTACATCAACTGGAACGCGTGAGGCCTGGGGCGCCCGAGTGCCTGAGTTCGTACGAGAGGCTGTTGAGGAAGGAAATGCTCTCCTCTGCTCAAGTGCTGATGAGCAACGAGGTCTCATCGCTGCACTGTGCTTCCTGACTCTGCAGAGATTATTGTTCAATGTCATTTTATTTATTTAATTTTTTGCAGGGGTGTGTGTGTGTGTGTGTGTGTGTGTGTGTGTGTGTAGTATTGGGGATTGAACCCAGGGACATTCTACCTCCAAACTACACCCCCAGCCCTATTTTATTACATTTTTCCTTTTTTTGTGGTACTGGGGATTGAACCCAGGGGCATTCTACCTCCGAGCTACACCCCCAGCCCTATTTTGTATTCATTATTTTGAAACAGGGTCTCACTAAATTGCAGAGGGCCTCACTAAGTAGCTGAGGTTGGCCGTGAACCTGCGATCCTCCTGTCTCAGCCTCCCAAGTAGTGGGATTACAAGCATCGTTTTGAAACAGGGTCTCACTAGCTTGCTGAGAGTCTCATTACATTGCTGAGGCTGACCACAAACCTGTAATCCTCCTGTCTCAGCCTCCCAAGTACTGGAATTACAAGCGTGCACCACCACACCCGGCCTCAATGTCATTTTAAATATTTTAATACTAAGGAGTATGTATTCAAAAGCATAAGCAAAAGGTGAAAAACACACACACACTGAAACCATACATAGAAATGTCCATTGAGTTCCTGAAAAATGCAAGCGCGCACGCTAAGTCCCTAAACATGATGTAGAAATGAAACTTTGTTTACTTCCCTATTTCTGCTCAAACCCAATTAGATATTATGAAAATAAAATACAAATCCAGGCAGATCCAAAATTCTAAGCCCAAGTTTGAAAACTGGAACTAGTTCCTCAATAGCACCTGTATACAATTCTTTTGTGAGTACCACTTCTTGGGGACCCTAATGTCCCTGCATGTCCTGGCTCAGATTCACATAAGAGAAGCAAAACATCCCAAATCCTGGTTCCTCAAAATGAAAATCAGCCAGGCATGGTGGCACACACCTGTAATCCCAGTACTTGGGAGGCTGAGACAGGAGGATCACAGGTTTGAGGTCAGCCTCAGCAACTTAGCAAGGCTCTCAACAACTTAGCAAGACCCTGTTTCCAAATTAAAAATGAAATAGGGCTGGGGATGTAGCATGGAGGTAGAATTCCCCTAGGCTGAATCCCTAGTACCACAAAAAAAGGAAAGAAAGAAAGAAAAGAAGATCAAGAATTATAAATGGCCCAGAATAATTAAAGTTGAAAGCCATAATAAAATACAAAATGATGGATATTTATTTAATATAAATAAAGATATCTCCATATCATCTCAAAAGCCAGCATCCAGTCTCTTAACTTTTGAGGAAATATCAGAGACTTTATTGCTAAAATCAGAAAATAAACACAAAAATAAGATGTTCATTATCTCTGCTACTATTAACACTGTATTGTAGGCATTAGCCAATACAATTAGCTAAACAATTAGAGTCATAAGATGGGAAAGAGAGAAATAGAATAAAACTATCTCTCCTTAAAGATATTATGATTAAGCCAGGGGTGGTGGTTCATGCCTGTAATCCCAGTACTTGGGAGGCTGAGACAGGAGGATCATGGATTTGAAGCCAGCCTCAGCAAATTGCTGAGACCTTCAACAACTTAGCAAGACCCTGCTTCAAAATAAAAAGTATTGGGGTGTAGCTTGAAGGTAGAATGCCACTGGGTTCAATCCCAAGTACCCAAAAAAAGTGAATATTATATGATTAAATATCTGGAAATCCCAAAAGAATCCATGAAAAATTTATTACAAATAATTAGAATTTAAAGTATTAGAATATAAGATTAACATGTAGAACTTAATAGACTATATATATATATATATATATATATATATATATATAAACAATTCTGAGTTTAAAGAAATAATGGATGAGCAGGGTCTATGTATAATAGCAAAATATATAAGTCATACATTTTGCATATTTAAAAATTATATCAAAAGTAAAAAGGATAGTGATTCCTAAAAATAGAAAATAAATGAAAAAATGTAGACACAAGTGTATTTCAGGTTGATGGCTTAACTACAGAGAGAAGAATTTTTTTTCAAATTAAAACAAAATATTTTGACTGGACTTTCCAAGTGAGATGTATCCTAAGGACAAAAACAACCACCGAGAAAGCATAATTAAGAGATTCATGTACTATCATTAGGAATCAAGATTTTCTATGCTACAGGCAAATGCTATCAATATAAAAATTTAAGGTTAAGTAAAATCCCTGAAATCTAGTTTGGATAAAAATATCAGGGTGAGTTCATGATTTATTTTTCTCTTGTAAAAAAAAATGCATCCCAGTCCTGCCACTAAAAAGGCTGCAAAGTGGTCATTCACAGTAGCAATGGGCACCACTGGTGCCCAAATTATGGTCTCTAAATACCATTTCCAGCCATAAGGAATCCGTTCCAGATGAGGCAATGCGAAAATCAGCACAGAACTTCTTGTCAGGCCTTGCAAGCAGATAAGCTCTCAAATGTCATGAGAATCAACCAACCAGAAATGGCACAACTCATTAGTATGCAAAGTACTAATGAAGCTGTGTGTGATGGCACACACCTGTAATCCCAGTACTTAAGGGCCTGAGACAGGAGAATCACAGGTTTGAGGCCAGCCTCAGCAACTTGGTGAGACTCTCAGCAACCTAGCAAGACCCTGTTTCAAAACAAAAAGTATAAAATAAAATAAAATAAAATAAAATAAAATAAAAGGGGCTGGAGGTGTAGCTCGGAGGTAGAATGCCCCTGGGTTCAATCCCCAGGAAAGAAAGAAAGAAAGAAAGAAAGAAAGAAAGAAAGAAAGAAAGAAAAGAAAAGAAAAGAAAAGAAAAGAAGAAGAAAGGAAGGGAAAGAAAACTGATATAAATGTACTTGCCAAGGCACTAATTATTATTTTTTTAAATGATAGATGGAAGGAAAGAATCAAATAATGACCCTGTCCTTTCTATGTAGGTGGCATTACGGGGGAACAAAATAGTTGATGAAGCAAAATTCTTCTGTAGAGAAGAATAACAAGTAGTTAAGTTAATCAGGGACGCTAGAACTAGCACATCACCATTTTGCCACCCCTAATGAAATGATGGATCTCGGTGATGAGGGTTGGATGTGGCTATAGCAATCTTGTCGGGCCTGGTGACTCTCTGCAGTGATGTGTGTGTCACAGTCATGCACAAGGCAAGTGACAAGTGAGCTATTACTAACTGTAGTAACCAGATTGAAGAGGAAGCCTATCATTAGTCTTCCTTCATAATATAAGTATATTAGCAAAACCAGGGAGTCATCTGTTGAATAGAAAGAAAGAAGGGGACATCGCTGCCTTGGCTTGGTTCTCAAAGGCCCTAATGAGGTTTAGCCCTGCTTAAGGTCTTGATACAGACCGGAGAGTCCCTTCTCACGGCCAGCAGGCTTGGCGGGGTGTAGTACTTGATAATTCTACCAGCCTCGAGGGCCCAGTTAACCCTGCTGGATCCCCATGTTGTTCTATTTCCCCCAGTCCCCATCCCTGCCATCTGGGCTCCACGGCCATCCCTGTGACCCAGGACAAGGAACTGAGGAGCCTAGAAGTCACATCATGTCCTGTTTGCTACATTGGCACAGGCCACAGGGTCCAGCTGTCCTTCAGGAAAACCCCCTTTGTCCTGACTCCCTAATAATCAATACCAAATAATGCTATATTTCATCAATTCTGAGACTCTAATTATTTTTTATGTTTTAACACTTTTAAAATCAAGGTGTCTTTTACAATCATAAGCATCTTAACTTAAATGAAATGTGTGTGTGTGTGTGTGTGTGTGTGTGTGTGTGTGAGAGAGAGAGAGAGAGAGAGAGAGGCAGACAGACAGACAGACAGAAGATTGCACCCAGGGGAATTCTAACTTCGAGCTACACTCCAGTCCTATTTTTAGTTTTTATTTTAAAACGAGGTCTCAATAAGTTGCTGAGGCTAGCCTTAAACCTGCAATCCTCCTATCTTAGCCTCCCAAGTACTGGGATCACAGGTGTGTGCCACCACGCCTGGCGAATGAAAAAACTATTAATAGTTTACACAAATTAAGTGCTGATTTCATGCCAGGCATACTTCTAAGGACTTTTCACAAATTTACTACTTTAATCCTCAAAATAACCCTTAAGGCAGGTACTAACATTAATAGAATCCCTGGTTTGTTTGTTTGTTTGTTTGTTTGTTTTTCCTTGTGGTACTGGGGATTGAACCCAAGGGCATTCTATCTCTGAACTACACCCCCAGCCCTCTTTTATTTTTTTATTTTGAAACAGGATCTCACTGAATTGCAGAGGGCCTCACTAAGTTGCTGAGGCTGGCTGCAAACCTGAGATCCTCCTATCTCAGCCTCCCAAGTACTGGGATTACAAACGTGCACCACCACGCCCAACTTCCCCATTTTAAAGATGAAGAAACTGAGTCACAAAGTCACAAAGCTGGTGAGTGACAGGACCGAGCTCTAACAAGCTGTGTTCTCCAACACCGCCTCACCTGAGCTTCTCACGATGGCCCCTGTAGCTGCTGCAAACAGGCTACAGATGGGCCACGCTGGCGTCCCAGGAGGGGCAGAGCACCTTGGCAGGCTCCCTCAGGCCACCAGATGCCTCTCTTTCTACCTAGAGTCCTGTATAAATGTTATCACTTCATGTGTGCGTTGACCTGAACATGGTTGTCAAACATAACATTCTACAGCCCCCAGCACGTAGGGAACTTTGCAGGCCAGGAGCAGGTGCCTAGAATCCTGCCATGAACCCAGTGAGGACCCTGGTCCCTGGACTCCTCCACCATGTTCCCTTACTACTGGGGAGAGGCACTGGCCCCAGGGCATCCAGTCTACCAGCTGGAATTGGGCCATACCGTGCTCATCCCCAGACAATGAAAGGTACCCAACTGGCTCCCGAAGACTTGGTCTGCTTGATGACTACCACCTGGACCCCAGTCTGGCCCAGCTGGGGCCCAGCTGTCATCTGCAGCACAGTTGAGCCCACCACGCTCTTTGGTGTCTGTGCCCATCCGGAACCAATTGGTCCCACAGCCCCAGTCCCCTCACCCTGCCCCAAGTCCTATGGGAGAACCAAACTGACACAATAAAAATGGTCCGCATTCCAAATTCACACCAGTCCTTGGTCAAAGTCCCTCATCTCCAGCCCCAAGAAAAGTTTCTAGAATCAGTCAAACCACAGGACAGAGAAATCTCCAGTGCCCCCAGCTCTCCTTGGAGCATCCCTCTCTCACCCCTAAAAGAAAGCTTCCAGAACATACCATGGAGGCCACAGCCCCAGGCCTGGCTCTCCTGGTAGCACAGGTTCAGGATGGCCCATCTGCCTCTCGGGCACAGCTGGTCCGGTTCTGCCAGGTCTCTAAGAATGCTCTCTGACGGCCGTGCTGGCTGAGACTCAGAGCCCACCGGGAGCAGATCGGTGGCCCCTCCAGGCCTGGAGTCACCCCATGCGCATTCCCTGATGGGGGCCCTGGTGGGGGTCTCTGAGGCAGCTTCTGCTAGACATGCACCTGTTCACATATGTGCACACACACACGTACCTTACACACATACACACTCACACTTACACACACACGTAGATACTCACATATCAATGTACACACCACAGACACTCATACACCTCCACACACCACACACTCACTGCGATGACACTAACGTCCCTGCCAAAGCACATGTCAGAATTCTAATCCCCATTGTGAGATTTAAGAGTTAGGAGCAGATGGGACCATTTATTTATTTATTTATTTTAATTATTTATTTATTTATTTTTGGTGCTGGGGATTGAACCCAGGGGCATTCTACCTCTGAGTTACACCCCCAGCCTTATTTATTTATTTATTTATTTATTTATTTATTTATTTATTTATTTATAAACATGATCTCACTGGGTTCCTCAAAGTCTAAGTTGTAGGGGCTGGTCTCAAACCTGCAATCCTCCTGTCTCAGCCTCCCAAGTACTGGGATTACAGGTGTGTGCCACCACGCCCGGCTAGGTGGGACCTTTAAAAGTGAGACCTGGTCTCAGTAAAGGATAAAAAATAGGGCCAGGGCATAGCGCGGAGGTAGAACGCCCCTGGGTTCAATCCCCGGTACCGCAAAAAAAAAAAAAGTGATTAGGTCATGAAAACTCTGCCCTTGTGAACGGGTTAGTCCATGCATGGCGTAGTGGATTAGCGGGTTATTGGGGAAAAGGCTTTGTTATATAAGTGAGCCTTCTCTAGCCTGCCTGTTGACCTCAGCAGATGCGGCCCCTTGACCTTGGACTTCCCAGCCTCCCCAAGTAAAGAAATAAAACTCCTCCCTTTGTAAATCAGCCAGCGTGTGGTATTCAGTATAGTAACAGAAAATGGACTGAGACGCACACACAATCCACTCACACACTCACACTCCACGCAGGCTCCCACACAGACTCACATATACACCCCCTTCCTTCTGCTTGCACGGTCTCTGCTGTCTCCGAGGCTGTTTTTGAATCCCCTATTAGGAAGAATATACTCCTGAGAGCAATTAAGCTTTGGCAGCTAATAACTTAATTATCAGCAAATAGCGCATCTTCTCATCCCCCTCTCCGGGCAGGAGCCGTGAGGTAGGAGGTGGATCCACACACTGGAGTCACACTGTGGAAGGAGCCAGGACCCGAGAGTTGGGCAGGAAGCCTGGGACAGTGGTGGGGCCACACGCTTATCGGGCCCCTTGGGTACTAGGACTGGATCATTCATTTTGTGTGTCCATGACAGAGTGGTATCCTTAACCAGGGCTTAAAATTATGTGCTAATGCCGGCGGCACATGCCTGTAATCCCAGTACTTGGGAGGCTGAAACAGGAGGATCATAGACTTGAGGCCAGCCTTAGAAATTCAGTGAGATCCTCAGCAACTTAGCGAAACCCTGTCTCAAAATAAAAATAAAAATAGGGCTGGGGGGTGTAGCTCAGAGGTAGAATACCCCGGGGTTCAGCCTCCAGTACCAATTTTTTTAAAAAATGCTAAAATGAAGAGCAACCTGCAAAAGAGACTGGCCCAATCCATCCCCAGCTCACAAGTGGACAGACTGACTCTCAGGGGCAGAGAGACTTTCAAGGGTCAAGATGTTTGTCATGGGAGGGCCAGAGAGAGAAGGCAGCTCCCTGCAAGTCCTCCCCAGACCTGACCATGCTGTTACCTTGATCTTGGACTTCTAGTCTCCATACCTGTAAGAAAATAAATGTCTATTGTTTAAGCCACCCAGTCTGTGGTATTTTGTTACGGCAATCTGAGCGGACTGTGTAGCAAAGTATCTAGATCCATCCCTCAGCTCGGGTACTAGAGTCTCATTCATACTAGTGTGTGATCGGCTACTGATACATCTGTGTCATCTCCTTATAAAAACAAGGCTGTTGACTCAAATGCTTACAGGGACTGGGCAGTCATATAAAGCCAAGCTGCCAAACATCAAGCCCACAGGGCAATGATTCACCTGGTCCAAAGGGCAGCCACCACTCATCGCCTACTGACTGTGGCTGCGAGGGAGGAGAGCCCGGTATTGCTAGATCCAGTGTTTCCAGAGAAGCTGAAAACCCAGACTGCCAAAATAATAAATCAGCTGATTTTTTTTAATGCTGGCAATACTTCGGAGTCTTAAGGCTCTTTGTGAGAAAATGACAACAAAAACAAAAACACAACCAAACGAGACCAAACATTAACAAACCTGTCTGTGTGGGTTGAATCAGTCCCGTGAGCCACCCGCTCCCCAGTCTTGTTCTAGAAGAACCCCCCGGGGCCATGCTGGAAGCCCAGGCAGGGGCTGAGGTGTTACATCCCACGTAGTAGGAGATCATGAGAGTATGTGTGGCTATGGGGCGGGAAGGGCCGGTCCCCCTGGCCTTACTATGGCCACCCAATGTGTTGTGCAACCAGGATCTCACCCAGGGCTTCCCTTGACCAGCAGCTGGCCAGGTGCCTGTCTCTGATCTAGTCCCTGAGTCCAGCACCTCACATCTAGAGACAACAGGAAAAGAAACAGCCCGGAATCCATTTCTTTTCCACGTTGGGGCCGCTGACGGAGGATGCCTGCACCGGCCCCTCCTCCACCTGTGACGCTTCCCATCTCCACCTGAGATGCTGGCAGGCGGCTGGCTGGGCTGGCACAGGGCAGGACAGCACCACGAAGCCGCCGGAGGCTGAGGCCAAGGCCTTGGTGCCGGGCAAGTCAGCGGGGAGAGGCCGGCTTAACCAAAACACGCTTCAGCTGTTAAAAGGAGGCTCGGCTTAGCTTGAGAGAAAATAGGCAAGAAAAGAGACTTCAGATCAATGAGGACCAGTAGAAGGGTGGAAGGGGATTCAGGGAGGGAGATGAAGAAGGGGAAAAGGAGGATGTATGGGATCGAGGAAGGAAACCGTTCCAATAATGCTATATACATGAAACAGTTCACACAATGCTGTGTGCATATATGAAGGTATCACTACGAATCTCACTAACATGGATGGGGAGGGAGAAGTAGGGAGTGGGGTGGATGCAGAGGGGAACACACCAAATGCTGTGCGCATGTCAGTTTGTGTCACTTTGAACCTCACTATGATGTAGAATTACAAAGCACCAATAAAAGTACTTAAAAAAAAAAAGGAAACCAGCTTCCCAGGAATTCCCAAAAGAGCCTGAGCCTTCCTCCAGGCATAGAAACCAGATGTGTCCAAGAAGCACAGCTGGAGGAAGGTCCCAGCTGGGGTCTGGGGACTGGGTAATAAGACAACAGGGCTTAGGGAGCACCACTGCTGTTTGGGGTCCTTCTCCTCTTTGCCTTCCGAGGGAGGACGTGGGTGACGCACGCCACACAGCAGGCTTGGCAAGGACCCCCTGCTTGGTGGACCCCAGGGCTGGAAAGGCTTTGGCTGTGCAGAAAGGTTAGGGGTTTGGCCACCAGCACACCCCAAACATCCTGTACCCCCCACCATACACACACACTCCCTCCTCCATCCCAAATGATACAAAGATCAAACACCAGTTAACATCCGGAGGTGGGACCCACAGCGAGCTTGTGTAGACCAGCCTGAGTCAGGGTGGGAGGAGGCAAATTAGGACCTCAACCAAAAGCGACAAGGAAATCAATTACCAGCCCGCCACCAGCCCAGGCTCTCGCCGCCCCCCTCTTGGTTACCAGCCAGCATCCGTTACCAGCTCCGGTGCCTAAGTGACTATTTAATCAGGCATTGTGTGTTCAAATGTATTCATTATATTTTAATATGATTATGTTCAATCCAGTAGACTGAAACAGATTTGTCCAGATGTATAATTATTTTCTAAATGCTTGTGATTCTTGGTGGCAGACTTGGCAGGGGCTTTGAGAATGGAGAGGAGTCCATTAGCTCTTCGTGTTCATCAGTCACGGTTGTGAGAGTCTCTTCCAGGGGTCGGGGGCAACCCTCACTACCCCGAGATGCGCAGGCCTCGTGCTCTGAGGCCCCATCCAGGGGTCACTGGGTCTCCAAGTTCCACCTAGGGCTCCTCCCTTTGTTGCCCTGGCCCTCTTCTTCTGTGCTCAGGTGACTGTCCCACCGCACTCCGGGTCTCTGGAGGATGCTAGTCTCCACATTTACCACGATGTCTGCAGTGGCTGGAGCCATAGAGTCAGCACTTCTGGGCGACAGTCCTCTCCAGCCTCCCTCCCAGCTCATGTAGATCCCCCCGGGTTCACGAGAGCTTTCCACAGGGATTACAGCTCTGTTGGGTGGACCCTATCTTGAGGGGCCCCCCAGTAGTTCAGGCTCTTACATATCCAAATGGTCACTTTGCTTTTTGAGTTGGCAGACCTTGACCCATTGAGCAGCCTGGAGGAAGATTTCCAAGGATGCTCGCTCTTTCTTCTGTGATAACTCACACGGTACCCCAGGGCAGAGCACTTGCCCGTCCCCTAGTCCTCAGGACTCTTCTCAGTGAGATGAGGTATGCTTAAACTTTAACACTAGTTCCTCCATATTGCCACCCTGAGCACTACAGGGCCATAAGCTCCACTAAGAATGTTCGGCTTAAGGCAGGGCCGCCGTGAACTTTGCTCACGCTGCATGATGCTTAACCTTGGCTTCTGTATCCCCGGCACTTTGCTTACGCAGATGTAGAAAATCCAAGCAGTGTCAAAAGTAAGGTAAACATATATTGTTTGGTCTCAAGTGAGTTGTTTTCCATCATTCTGAAATTATGTGAACTTGAACTTTTGATCCTGTAAAACTGTACTTTTTCCTATATAAGCGACCGTTAATAAAGCCTCGGGGCTGCACTCACCAGGGGTGTAGCCCTACCGGTCGTAAAATAAAGACCTCAAAATTGGATTTTTTGGAGTCTGGTGTGTCTCTGCGGGTTCCCTCGCTACATCAGGGACTGCTCAGGTAATCCTCCAAGGCTGGCTTTGGGCAGCACTGCTGCCCCTCCTCGCTCTGATAGTGGGAATACTGGAGTCCCAGGAGCCTGGCCCTTTCCCCAGCCAGCCTCAGAGTCATCCCGGGCTTACCCTCATTTCCCAGCATTCCAAGGTGACTGCAGATCAGGTGTTCCCTAGGTTGTATGAAGACTTAACTAGAAAGAGGCGTGGAAAGATAAGGCCAGATGTAGCCAGATGCGCAAGATTCAGACGCTGCCCAACAGCACGCAGAGACGTTGCTAGAGCCCAGCATGAAATAAACACTCGACCTGGCTCCACACCCCACAGCGCTGCCTCTTGCAACCGAAGCGGGGGCAGGTGCAGATCTCTCCAGGTAGACAGTGGCTGAGAGGCTTCCCGCATTTCAGAGTGAGAATTAAATTCAGGGTCCTTTGCCCCAATTCCCTTGAGGGGAGCAGGGATGTGCAGAGAGGGAAGGAGCCAGCATTCCCCTAAGCACCTGGTCCTGGTGATAAATTAATTACCTTTTTTTGGTGTGTGTGTGTGTGTGTGTGTGTGTGTGTGTGTGTGTGTTACTGGGGCTGGAACCCAGAGGCATCCTACATCTGAACTACACTCCCAGCCCAGCAGGGTCTCACTAAGTTGCTGAGACTAGCCTCGAACCTGCGATCCTCCTATCTCAGCCTCTCAAGTACTGGGATTACAGGCGTGCACCACCTAGCCCAGTGCATTTTGCATTTGCCTCACTGATTGGGGGGGAGTACTGGGGATG
Source organism: Glis glis (assembly GCA_004027185.1). Lineage (NCBI taxonomy): Eukaryota > Metazoa > Chordata > Mammalia > Rodentia > Gliridae > Glis > Glis glis. Next base: position 31,998 of record PVJS01012982.1, read on the forward strand.
AAACCCAGGACATCACAATATACTGGACACCACCATGCCCGGCTAGGAATTAATTACCTTTTTTTAAAAACCCCAGCAAAAGCAGTAGCACTTCCTCAGGAGAGCAGCTGTGCAGCCTGCTCCGTGCTGGTCTGTTTCCCTGGATTGCTGGCTTTAGAAACCCTGGCAGGTTCTTACTGCACTTCTATTCCCAGACAGTGCGAGCACTTGTTTGGGAACTTTCCTGAGCTCAGATTCTTGAATCACCAGGAACCTCTGATTGCTAATTTGTCACAGAACCACTGATGGGGCCGTAGGGACCCTCTGCGGTTGCCTCTGGTCCCTCTCCGAGGGAACACCCTTTCAGGAGGAGCCCTGCTAGCTAGGATGCTCGGAGAACTGGTTATGAACCCACCCGCCTCCCCCTAGCAGGTGCCCTCGGTTCCCCTCAGCAATCTCCGAATGTCAAGCACTCGCTTCTTAACATATTCCCTCCCAGCGAGAGCCAACTTAGATGCATTGATCATCTACATTTTTAATTCTTGCCCTTAATCCCTCATGTAAATTTTCACCTTTTCATCTTAACCGTTTTTCTGTCTCTCTTTCAGCCTTTCCATTTTTAACTTCTTATCTTGATGGCTTTATTTGTTACACTAACTCATGATTTCCTTTTGTCTTTATTTCATCTTAAAAGACTCGCCTTGTTTCAAATGATAAGAGTTCATCATCTCTCATTTCATCTTAGAGATTTCACCTGTTCTTTATTTTAACTGGATGTGATTATTCGGAATTTGCATTTCTATTCTATTCCCTTTTTTTCTTTATTCCTTCTGATTTTTTTCGTACTTTTATTGGCGCTTTGTAATTATACATCATAGTGAGGTTCAATGTGATACAAATACACATGCGCACAGCACGTGGTGTGTTTTCCTCTGAATCCTCCCCGCTCTCCCCTCCCTCCCATATATGTTAGTGAGATTGGTGCTGATCCTGTCATCTATGGGCACAGCATCATTTGAAGTGTTTCTTTTATCAATTCTCCTTTTTCCTCTCCCCACCTCCCTCTTCCAATCCCCTTCCACTATTCTGCTGGTCTCTCTTCTCATTTATCTGAAGTCCCTTTTCTATTCTATTTTCTCTCTATCTTCCACATAGGAGAGAAAACATATGACCCTTGACTTTCTGAGACTAGCTCATCTCACTTAGCATAAGATTCTCTAGTTCCATCCATTTTCCTGCAAATGACATGATTTTGTTGCTCTTTATGGCTGAGTAAAATTCCATTGTGTGTATAGACCACACTTTCTTTATCCATTCCTCTGTTGACAGGCACCTAGGTTGGTCCATACTTTGGCTATTGTGAATTGTGCTGCTATAAACATGGATATGCATGTATCACTACACTATTCTGACTTTAATTCTTTTGGAAAGATACGGAGGAGTGGAATGGCTGGGTCATATGGGGGTTCCATTCCCAGTCTTTTGAGGGGCCTCCATACTCATCTCCATAATGGTGTACTAAAACAATCCCACCAAGAGTGCATAAGGGTTCCTATTTCCCCACATCCTCGCCCGCATTTATTTTTGTTTGTATTCTTCATGACTGCCATTCTACCTGGAATTAGACAGAATCTCCATGTAGTTTTGATTTGCATCTCCCTGATTGCTAATGATGTTGAACATTTTTTCATACATTTATTGGCCATTTGTATTTCTCCTTTTTTATTTTTTGTACTGGAGATTGAACCCAGGGGTATTCTACCTCTGAGCTACACCTTGGCCCTTTTTATTTTTTATTTTGAAACAGAGTCTCAATAAGTTGCTAAGGCTGGCCTCAAACCTGCTATTCTCTTGTCTCATCCTCTCAAGTACTGGGATTACAGGCATGAGCCAGCACACCAGCTGTTATTTCTCCGTTTGAGAAGTATTCAGTTCAATGACCCATTTTTAGAGTGGGTTATTTGATTTTTTTGGTGGTAAGTTTTTTGAGTTCCTTATATATTCTAGATATTAGTCCTGTATCAGAGGAGTAGCTGGCAAAGATTTTCTCCCATTCTCTCTTCAGATCCTTGATTGTTTCTTTTATTGTGCAGAATCTTCTTAATTTGATGCCATCTCATTTATTAATCTTTTTTGGTGTGTGTGTGCCACTGGAGACTGAACTCAGGAGCATTCTACCTCTGAATTACATCCCCGGCCCCATTTTATTTTGAAACAGGGTCTTACTAAGTTGCAGAGGGCCTCGCTAAGTTGTTAAGGCTGGCCTAGAACCCATGATTCTCCTGTCTCAGCCTCCCAAGTACTGGGATTACAAGTGAGTGCCACCACGCCCGGCTCCATTTATTAATCTTAAATTTCAGTTGTTCTACTTTCTGCCATTCCTAACACATTGCATAAATGTGTTCCTTTTTATTCCCTTTATCCCTTTCCTTCTTTCTTATTCTGATTAGGCAGTGGAGAGCTCCACCCTCGGCAGGGAGTACAGCACACAGGCAGGGCCTCCTTCCCTCCCAGCTGTCCTGCAGTTGTGTCTGGCTCCTCCAAACAGACCCCAGTCCCTCCAAGGCTGGTGTTCTGCATAATCTCACCTCCCAGGAAACTGGCCACCACCCAGGCTCCACCCCAAGGACAGGAAAGCAATAATTACCTCCCTCTGTTGGGCTCACCTGCTCTGAAGAAAAGGCCCTGCCTCCTGATGCCCCACACCACCTAGCATTAGAAGGAGGCCTCACGGTTTATCACCCAGTGTCTCTGGAAAACACATGTATCCAGATGTGTGCCCAAGTGCTAGCCTTGCTGAGGGGCCCAGGCTTCCCGCTCCTGAGCAAGAGCTGAGGAGCCCTGCTGAGCTCCCTGGGGAAGGTGGCAGGAAGAGCTCAGCACTGGCCTTCAGCAAAGGTGTGCAATTCCTAGCCAGGCGCAGTGGTGCACTCTTGTAAGCCCAGTACTTGGAAGGCTGAGGCAAGAGGATCGCAGGTTCAAGGCCAGTGTGTGGTGACTTAGCAAGTCTGTTTCAAAATCAAAAAAGTAAAAAGGACTAGGGATGTAGTTCTAAGGTAGAACTTCCCTGGGTTCGATCCCCAGTACCACACACACACACAAACACACACACACACACATACACACACACACACACACACACATACACACACACATGCACAGTGTAATTTCCCCTGTTTTGTTGGGTTCTAAGATTCTTCTTCTACTAGGTAGTTTTTTTTTCCTCCACAGGCAAATGAAGCAGACCAGTTACCTCCAACAGGCTACTATAGCAGAGACCTCAGTTCAGTATAGTGCTATCATCTAAGGCTTCTAGATTTGGGGGATAAGGGGGAAAGTTATGGGGATTGAATCCAGGGGCGTTCTACCTCCAAGCCACAACCCCTGCCCTTTATTTTTTTTTGTTTGTTTTGAAACAGGGCTGTTGAAACAGGCTGCAAGTTGCTGAGGGCCTCACTAAATTAGTTGCTGAGGGCCTAAGTTGCTGAGGCTGGCCTCGAACCTGCAGTTCTCCTGTCTCACTCTCCCAAGTACTGAGTTTATAAGCGTGTATCACCATGCCCAGAGGCTTCTAGAATTTTAAGTATTTTAAGTTTTATACTTTCTAGAATTGGGGGCGAAAAAATTTAGGGCCTCCAGTTGGCACTTTTAAATCATGAAGACAAATTCTGGACAAATTAAACCCACCCAGCAATTCAAAGGCATCTCATCCCGGGCCCTGAAAAAACATGTTGTAAAGCAAGATTGTTTCCTTCCTCTTTCTTCTTTTCTACCTTGATAAGTGGAGGGCTGACCTGGATGAATACAGAAGCTCTCAGGATTCAGATGGGTCTGAAGCTGCACCCATCTCTGAGGATTTGTTCCTGGGCTTGAGGCCACCACATAGTAATGTAATTAATCCGCTGGCTCCAGCCTCACTGTAATGATCCCCTCATTAACAACCACATTGCTACAGGACCTCAGAGAGAGGCAGCCCGCCATCACATCCCATCACACCTGCACACCGTCACCAGGGCTCCTCCTCCCAGTTTCTACACGCCCAGGGCTGATACCATGGTCTCTCAATCAATGGCGCTTCTCACTGCTCATGACTTCCAGTGTGGCTCAGTCTATTCACAACTCTGTGAATCTATTCTCATTCTGGTGGCTTGGCCATCCTTCATTAGGAAAAGTCATATGTATCATCATTATTAGCGCAGCTAGCATTGATTGAACACTCCCCACTGCCAAGTCCTGTTGACTCAGCGGTCCATCATATCACTTGGGAGCTCATCAGATTCTCACAGCCGCCCTGTGAAGTAGGAGGTGTCGGTATTCCTGCTAACAGATGGGGAAGGGGGCTTATCAGGGTTGCAGAATGTGGCCAATGACGGATGCTGCTGTGGTTTGAGATGGCGCAAGTGTGTCCCCCAGTGTTCATGTGTGGGGAGCTTAGTCCTCAGTGCATTGATGTTGGGAGGTGGTGGGACCTTCATGAGGGGGGACCCGGTGGGAGGTCCTTCAGTCATGGGGAGTGTCCCCTTGGAAAGAATTAACATAGTTTTCATGGGATCCCAGTTAGTCCCCAGTCAGTCTGTCACCTTGGCTTCCTGTCTCACCATGCAATCTCTCCTTCTAGAACATGCTCCCGCCATGACGTGATCCTCCAGGAAACCTTCTCCAGAGCTGAGCAGAAGCTGGCACCATGTCCTTGAACCTCCAAAACTGTGATCTCAGTAAGCCTCTTTATTTTTTAAAGCTGTCCTTGTTTTGTTTTTATTTTTTAATATAATTTAATTGGTGCATTGTAGTCCCACATACCTCTTAACATCTAGCTTCAGCTACTTCGCTATCGCGATGGAAAACTAGCTGATATGGACACACAGAAAGTGGCAGAGGCAGATGTGAAATCCAGGTCTGTCTGCGCACTGAATCCACAGTTTGAGCCGCCACTCTGCCCCGGAGGGAGATGGCTGCCTGTTAGCTTTGAGGAAGAGGATCCAGTAATCATAACGGTCCTCTTCCTTCTTCCAGGATACCCTCCAAGAGAGTCAAATATATAAAGAACAACAATTAAGAGGGATCAAAATGCCTCAGGCTGGTGGCAGGCTGCTGCCTCTCACTGAGGCATCTCTGTTGGGTACGCTGGAACGCAGGCTTCAGCTGGGAAATCAGTAGGGATTTTCTGTTGTTGTCTCCCAGAGAGTAAAGGATATGTGGTCCAGACTAGATTCCACGTACCCCAAGGACTGTATGAATGAGCCTCATCTGACTAAAAGACTGGAAGGAGGTGAAGGGCCCGGGCCCAGCCCAGCCCAACAGGGCTGTTGGCCCATGTAACACCTGCTAGTCTTCTACATGAACAACTGTGATCCTGAATTTCCCAGGCCAAGCTCCACAAAAGAGATGAGTAGGGCCAGGCACGGCTGTTCTGCTGTGGCCACGGGGCTGTATTTATTGCCCTAAGGAGTAGTCTCTGAGAAGTCACATCTATCACTTCACCTTGGTCTTTGGTTGTGGGGACAGTGGCCAGCGACAGTCAGCACTGACCCCTGGTGTTCGCTGCTCACACAACCGTGGAGGCTCATCACCCCAGCAGTGCCTGTCTGCACGGTGACACTCAGCCGGTGCTTGTCTTGGGTGACATACAAGACTCTGTCCAGCCCCCTACCCAGCCTTTCACAGGAACCTCCCATTTGGCTTCTTATTTCTACTTCTTCCCGTTCTCTGCAGAGCCAGAGCTGTCTTTTTCTAAAAGCATAAAATAGATCACATCACTGCCTGGCTTAAGATCCTCCCGCGATTTCTCATCCTAGGTAGAATGAAATGCCATTGCCTGCCGTGTGACTCAGCCGCTGCCGGCATCGCTCACTCGTTCCCACTGCCTGGTCCCCGCCTCGCCAACAGCCGAGCTCAGCCTTAGCTCAGCAGCTCGGGGCCTGATGCTCCCCCTGGAGTGCTCAGGTCCCACGCCACGCTCATCTGGCTTCTCTTCATTACCCAGGACTCAGCTCAGCCTCACCCCTTCAGAGAGGCACTCAGCTGAAGTGTCCCCTTCCACGTGCACACTCCAGAGACTCTGCCCTGCTTTTTTCCTTCCCAGCACGCAGTGCTATCTGAAATGATCTTATCAGTTATTTATTTGCTACATTTAAGAGTTTCTTAAGAGAGTAGCTCATATTTGGCCAACTCTCCTACAAATAACAATCATAAATCCTGGACAATATAGAAAAGACGATGCATGCTCAAAAGGCGCTGGAATGTAGCCAGAAGTACTAAGAAACAAAGAGAACTTAATCTTGGGAAGAGGGAAAGGCGGGCATGGGGTGATTTCCCATTTTTATAGCATTCACCTAAGGGGGGCACTACATGAGGCTAGAATCATGAAGTCTTATTCTGGAGGAATCACAAGATAGCGTTGAGGGCAACACCAGCAGCTAGTGAGAGGGACATATGAGAAAGAATTGCAGACGAAGGACCCAAACCAGGTCCTGCCAAATCTCTGGTTGTCCCCCAAACTGCACACACTTCAGGCAGACTCCAGGCAGCCAGCTAAACCCAAGAGAACTGAATCGACATTTCAGTTGTTCTCCGGTTGGGTTAACCCCCTGCTAAAACAAAAACCAACCAACGAAACAGTACTCTCCAGATAAGTCCAACAGAACCCAACATCACCACCATATGACATTCATTCACAAAGTCCGGGATACAATGCAAAATTAGTAGGAGTAATTACCAGGTGTAAGAAACACCTGTTCCCAGAACCAAAGACCAAGGTGATGTTGATAGAAGTGGCTCCGAGTGGAAATGAACAGGTGTAAGAAACAGGAAAATAGAATCCATCCTCAAGAAAAAGAAAAAGGCAATTACACTAGTGTCTCCTTATCCACAGTTTCTCTTTCTGCAATTTCAGTGACTTTCAGTCAACCGTAGCCTGGAAATATCAAATGGAAAATACCAGAAATAAATAATTCATAAGTTTTAAATAACTTTTATTATAGCATATTATTAGGTTAGTTCTATTTTATTATCTGTTATTGTTGTGAATCTCTTACTGTGTCTAATTTACAAATTAAACCTTGTTTTAGGTCTGTATGTATAAGGAAAAAAAAACATAGTAGGAATAGGGTTCGTTACTGTGTAGAGTGTCAGGCTTCCACTGGGGGTCTTAGAGAAAAAGGCAGTCTACTGTAGTCAATACCAGCCGCAAGCTGATTCAATGCTGGGATTCACTCAAGATCCTAAATGAAAGCATTTGCTTAGTTTTTATTATCTGTCTTTCACCACTAGAATGTGAGTGCTGTAAGAGCAAGAACCTGCTTGGTTTAGTTCCTTGCTGTATCCTCAGCTCCCAGACCGACAAACGGTGTGCAGAAAGTAGCCCCAAAATATGAGTGCAGTGTAGAGCAGAATTTCCCCCTCCTCGTTTTCTCTCTTTATGATTTGAGGCCACTCCTAGATGAACTGAACACTGATAGAAAACAGAAAGACCACTCTTTTCTTCTCAACAAAGGGCTTTGTTTTGGGTACTGGGGATTGAACCAAGGGGGCACTCTATCCCTTGAGCTACCACCCCAGCCCGACATTTTTTATTTTTTATTTTGAAACAGGGTCTCACTTAGTTGCCAAGGCTGGCCTTGAACCTGCAATCCTCCTGTCTCAGCCTCCCAAGTACTGGGATTACAGGTGTGCACCATGCCTGTAATGCTTCAACAGGGCATGGTTTCATGGTCATGAATTAGTAGTGGCAGTTATGGAAAAGTGACTTTGATCTCGAACTACTGCCAAAGAAAACCCAATGTCATCATTTTTCAAAGAAGCATCATTCACATTTTTCATTGTTTAAGTGCTATAGAGTAAACAAAACAAAGCACAGAGGTTACACTAGGCAATTCTAATATTTAAGGTTAAACATGATGGATTTTTATGGGGAGGTGAATTATGAGGTAGAGGCTTAGTTGACTTGGCTTTAACTGTTTTTTTGGATTAAAAGTTTTTCTGCCATGATCAAAGTTTGGGACATTGTTGTACTCTTTGTGTAGACTTCACATGGGAGCCCAAACTCTACTAGAATGTCTTAGCCTTCCACAAGCATGGTGGTTTTTCAAGTGGTTGACAACCTATAGGACACAAGCATTGACCAATCAAAATGGATTCTAGCCTGGCATGGTGGTGCACACCTGTATTCCCAGTACTGAAACAGGAGGATCACAGGTTCAAGGCCAGCCTCAGCAACACAACAATACTCCCAGAAACCTAGTGAGACCCTGTTTCAAAAACAAAATATAAAAATGGCTACAGGTATAACTCGGAGGTAGAATGCCCCTGGGTTCAATTCCCAGAAACACACACACCAAAAAAAAAGGATGCTAGTCAATCACTGACTGATCAGAAGAGATGCCAGGCTGGGGACCTGGTCTGGCTAGCTGCATCCTGAACAGTGGTCTGCTCCAGAAGGTGTCCTGGTCACCTCTTCAGTTTGTGCAAGAGGATTCAGTGCCACCTCCGGCTCTACCAACTGTTAAGGCATATGGAGATGTACCCGACCGGCAGCCCAGGACAACTACCCTGTGAGTACTTGTCAAGAAGAATTACCTCAAAATCCACTGCCCAGGGCTCACACTGGTGGAAGAACAACACCTATGGAGTTAAGCCTGTCCAGTTTTCTAAACCACGCTTTTAAAACTATTATGAGTAGTGGGGGACCCCTTCCTTCAAGTAAAATCAGGAGGAATCCCCATTTGAAAAATGACAGAAAAACAACTGAGGGTTAAGGGTATACATACCCCACCTGGTCCGTGCACCCCCATCCTTTCCCATCCCCCAGCACACACACACACACACACACACACACACACACACACGGACGCACATGGACACACACGGACACACAGAGCACACACACATCTTAAACACTGCAGCAGCCGCTCGTCATGGGGGATAGCTTGAAGGAAAAGTAGCCTGAACTCTAAGATTCAATCCTAGGAATGTTTGGGGACTGTTCTATCCCCCTAGCCACTCCCTACCTTGCAGAATGTGACCAGAGGCGGCCCTGTTAAATTCCTTGCCATATGGACTGAAAGGCAGTTTAGGACACTGCTGTCACATTATACCACGTCCTCTCTTTGAGGGCCCCTGGGGAATATTTCTCTCTGCCTTCAGGATCAGGAATAGCCATTCCTCCCTGGAGCAGCTGTTTGCTTCGATCTTGTGGATGCTGGGTCTACAATAAGGGGATTTTTGTCCTCGCTGTGTTGGTCAAGAAGAAGCTCAGGGCCACCCCAGGGTTCCACCTCCAGCAGATGCTCAGGATCCAATGTCATGAATTTTGCATCCTCACCTCATTCCTGCCTTCGTCCTTGCTTCCCCGATCTTGTATTCAACTTTGTCTTATTTCCTTTGTCTATTTATTTTTGTTTTTCATTTAATTACGTCTTGCCATTAGAGATCCGTCTTTGCAAATCGCCTTGCCTCCTCTCTGGAACAAGGTGAAGGATATATAAATGGATCCAAAATGTCGAGTCTCTGCAGTGCGCCCGGGCTCCCTGAAGTTGGCCACTTTACGGTCGACTTCGGCAATCACCGGCTCTCACATCAGCAATTTCACTGTCGTTTAAAACGAGGAAATCGCTCTGCCTGGCCACAGAGACGGTGCTGATGAACTAACTGGATTCCACTTTATTACGTATTCATGTAATCTTGTTATCTTCTGTGTCCACGGCACAACCGTCCCGAGGGGAGGCGGGAAAGTAATGAAGCCATCGCTCTGTTTGAATCCACACATTTGTTATGTTCCCCATACCGCCCTCCGACTATCCTGAGCTTCAAGGGCAGAAAAGAGAAGACTCGGGGTGTTGGACACTCTCACTGGAGCTCAGGTGTCTTAAGTTCCTGCTGGTGAAATTTTATTTTCCTCCAAAACAGTGACTACTTCCCAGCAATCTTTAAGACCTAGGCCCTCTCCCCTTACCCTTCTGCCCAGGTGGCAGCCTTAGGTTCAGGGTCAGAAAAATAGATGAACTGCTGTCCAACAAGAGCAGACACCTACAAGTAAGCAGGGACTCAGCGAAGGGGTCCACTCCCCTGCTCTTAGTGTGACCATGGGCTCTGAAGTTTAGCCACCAGCTGTGCTCTGTAAACAAGAACTAAACAGAAACAGGCTAGACAAGAACCTCTCTCAGAGGGGCCCAGAAAACTGTGGACCACAAAGATCATAGCAGAGCTGGGAATCCTCGAGATCAGGACCAAGCCTGCCAAAACCCCCATGCTCCTAGCACACTCTACGAGAACCCCATGCTCCTAGCACACTATGAGGACCCCATGCTCCTAGCACACCCTATGAGGACTCCATGTTCCTGCTGCACTCTAGGAGGATCCCACACTCCTGGTGCACTCTATGAGGACCCCATGCTCCTACTGGACTCTACAAGGACCCCCTGCTCTTAGCACACTCTATGAGGACCCCATGCTCCTGCTGCACTCTACAAGGATCCCACGCTCCTACTGCACTCTATGAGGACCCCATGCTCCTAGCAACTCTATGAGGACCCCATGCTCCTGCTGAACTCTATGAGGACCCCATGCTCCTACTGCACTCTACGAGGACCCCATGCTCCTGCTGCACTCTATGAGGACCCCATGCTCCTAGCAACTCTATGAGAACCCCACGCTCCTGCTGCACTCTACGAGGACCGACCACACGCTCCTGCTGCACTCTACGAGGACCCCATGCTCCTAGCAACTCTATGAGAACCCCACGCTCCTGCTGCACTCTACAAGGACCCCATGCTCCTAGCAACTCTATGAGAACCCCACGCTCCTGCTGCACTCTACGAGGACCCCACACTCCTGCTGCACTCTACGAGGACCCCACGCCCCTGCTGCACCCTACGAGGACCCCA